>JABXNX010001366.1:0-56220 GCA_014843695.1 Archivesica marissinica | reverse complement strand
ACCCGTGTAGCAATCTAGCATTCAATAATACGTACATAAGGGTACTGTAACCCGTGTAGCAATCTAGCATTCAATAATATGTATAGAGGGGGTACTTTAACTCGTGTAGCAATCTAGCATTCAATAATACGTACAGAGAGGGTACTGTAACACGTGTAGCAATCTAGCATTCAATAACACGTACAGAGGGGGTACTTAACCCGTGTAGCAATCAGCATTCATAAGTACAGAGGAGGTACTGTAACCCGTGTAGCAATCTAGCATTCAATAACACGTACAGAGGGGGTACTGTAACACGTGTAGCAATCTAGCATTCAATAATACGTATAGAGGGGGTACTGTAACTCGTGTAGTAATCTAGCATTCAATAATACGTACAGAGGGGGTACTGTAACTCGTGTAGCAATCTAGCATTCAATAACACGTATGGAGGGGGTACTGTAACTCGTGTAGCAATCTAGCATTCAATAACACGTACAGAGGGGGTACTGTAACACGTGTAGCAATCTAGCATTCAATAATACGTATAGAGGGGGTACTGTAACTCGTGTAGCAATCTAGCGTTCAATAATACGTATGGAGGGGGTACTGTAACTTGTGTAGTAATCTAGCATTCAATAATACGTATGGAGGGGTACTGTAACCCGTGTAGCAATCTAGCATTCAATAATACGTACAGAGAGGGTACTGTAACCCGTGTAGTAATCTAGCATCCAATAACACGTATGGAGGGGGTACTGTAACTCGTGTAGTAATCTAGCATTCAATAATACGTACATAGAGGGTACTGTAACCCGTGTAGTAATCTAGCATTCAATAATACGTACAGAGAGGGTACTGTAACCCGTGTAGCAATCTAGCATTCAATAATACGTACAGAGAGGGTACTGTAACCCGTGTAGTAATCTACCATTCAATAATACGTACAGAGAGGGTACTGTAACTCGTGTAGCAATCTAGCATTCAATAATACATACAGAGAGGGTATATGTAACACGTGTAGCAATCTAGCATTCAATAATACGTACAGAGAGGGTACTGTAACTCGTGTAGCAATCTAGCATTCAATAATACATACAGAGAGGGTACTGTAACACGTGTAGCAATCTAGCATTCAATAATACGTACAGGGAGGGTACTGTAACCCGTGTAGTAATCTAGCATTCAATAATACGTATGGATGGGGTACTGTAACCCGTGTAGTAATCTAGCATTCAATAATACGTACAGATAGGGTACTGTAACCAGTGTAGTAATCTAGCATTCAATACTACGTATGGATGGAGTACTGTAACCCGGGTAGCATTCTAGCATTCAATAATACGTACATAGAGGGTACTGTAACCCGTGTAGTAATCTAGCATTCAATAATATATATGGATGGGGTACTTTAACGCGTGTAGCAATCTAGCATTCGATAATACGTACAGAGAGGGTACTGTAACATGTGTAGCAATCTAGCATTCAATAACACGTACATAGGGGGTACTGTAACCCGTGTAGCAATCTAGCATTCAATAATACGTACAGAGGAGGTACTGTAACCCATGTAGCAATGTAGCATTCAATAACACGTACATAGGGGGTACTGTAACACGTGTAGCAATCTAGCATTCAAAAATAGGTATAGAGGGGGTACTGTAACTCGTGTAGTAATCTAGCATTCAATAATACGTACAGAGAGGGTACTGTAACTCGTGTAGTAATCTAGCATTCAATAACACGTATGGAGGGGGTACTGTAACACGTGTAGCAATCTAGCATTCAATAACACGTACAGAGGGGGTACTGTAACACGTGTAGCAATCTAGCATTCAATAATACGTTAGAGGGGGTACTGTAACTCGTGTAGCAATCTACCGTTCAATAATACGTATGGAGGGGGTACTGTAACTTGTGTAGCAATCTAGCATTCAATAATACGTATGGAGGGGTACTGTAACCCGTGTAGCAATCTAGCATTCAATAATACGTACAGAGAGGGTACTGTAACCCGTGTAGTAATCTAGCATTCAATAATACGTATAGAGGGGGTACTGTAACTCGTGTAGTAATCTAGCATTCAATAATACGTACAGAGAGGGTACTGTAACACGTGTAGTAATCTACCATTCAATAATACGTACAGAGAGGGTACTGTAACACGTGTAGTAATCTAGCATTCAATAATACATACAGAGAGGGTACTGTAACCCGTGTAGTAATCTAGCATTCAATAACACGTATGGAGGGGGTACTGTAACTCGTGTAGTAATCTAGCATTCAATAATACGTACATAGAGGGTACTGTAACGCGTGTAGTAATCTAGCATTCAATAATACGTACAAAGAGGGTACTGTAACCCGTGTATCAATCTAGCATTCGATAATACGTACAGAGAGGGTACTGTAACACGTGTAGTAATCTAGCATTCAATAATACGTACAGAGAGGGTACTGTAACTTGTGTAGTAATCTAGCATTCAATACTACGTATGGATGGGGTACTGTAACCCGTGTAGCAATCTAGCATTCAATAATACGTACATAGAGGGTACTGTAACCCGTGTAGTAATCTAGCATTCAATAATACATATGGAGGGGGTACTGTAACTCGTGTAGCAATCTAGCATACAATAATACGTACATAGAGGGTACTGTAACTCGTGTAGTAATCTAGCATACAATAATACGTACATAGAGGGTATTGTAACCCGTGTAGCAATCTAGCATTCAATAATACGTACATAGGGGATACTGTAACTCGTGTAGTAATCTAGCATACAATAATACGTACAGAGGAGGTACTGTAACCCATGTAGCAATCTAGCATTCAATAACACGTACCGAGGGGGTACTGTAACCCGTGTAGCAATCTAGCATTCAATAATACGTACAGAGGAGGTACTGTAACTTGTGTAGCAATCTAGCATTCATTAACACGTATGGATGGGGTACTGTAACCCGTGTAGCAATCTAGCATTCAATAATACGTACAGAGGAGGTACTGTAACTTGTGTAGCAATCTAGCATTCAATAATACCTACAGAGGAGGTAATGTAACTTGTGTAGCAATCTAGCATTCAATAATACGTATAGAGGGGGTACTGTAACTCGTGTAGCAATCTAGCATTCAATAATACGTACAGAGGAGGGACTGTAACCCGTGTAGCAATCTAGCATTCAATAATACGTACAGAGGAGGTACTGTAACCCGTGTAGTAATCTAGCATTCAATAATACGTATGGATGGGGTACTGTAACCCGTGTAGTAATCTAGCATTCAATAATACGTACAGATAGGGTACTGTAACCAGTGTAGTAATCTAGCATTCAATACTACGTATGGATGGAGTACTGTAACCCGGGTAGCATTCTAGCATTCAATAATACGTACATAGAGGGTACTGTAACCCGTGTAGTAATCTAGCATTCAATAATATATATGGATGGGGTACTTTAACGCGTGTAGCAATCTAGCATTCGATAATACGTACAGAGAGGGTACTGTAACATGTGTAGCAATCTAGCATTCAATAACACGTATAGGGGGTACTGTAACCCGTGTAGCAATCTAGCATTCAATAATACGTACAGAGGAGGTACTGTAACCCATGTAGCAATGTAGCATTCAATAACACGTACATAGGGGGTACTGTAACACGTGTAGCAATCTAGCATTCAAAAATAGGTATAGAGGGGGTACTGTAACTCGTGTAATAATCTAGCATTCAATAATACGTACAGAGAGGGTACTGTAACTCGTGTAGTAATCTAGCATTCAATAATACGTATGGAGGGGGTACTGTAAACGTGTAGTAATCTAGCATTCAATAATACGTACAGAGGGGGTACTGTAACCCGTGTAGCAATCTAGCATTCAATAATACGTATGGAGGGGGTACTGTAACTCGTGTAGCAATCTACCATTCAATAATACGTATGGAGGGGGTACTGTAACTCGTGTAGCAATCTAGCATTCAATAATACGTATAGAGGGGTACTGTAACCCGTGTAGCAATCTAGCATTCAATAATACGTATGGAGGGGTACTGTAACCCGTGTAGTAATCTAGCATTCAATAATACGTACAGAGGGGGTACTGTAACTCGTGTAGTAATCTAGCATTCAATAATACGTACAGAGAGGGTACTGTAACACGTTAGTAATCTAGCATTCAATAATACGTACAGAGAGGGTACTGTAACACGTGTAGTAATCTAGCATTCAATAATACGTACAGAGAGGGTACTGTAACCCGTGTAGTAATCTAGCATTCAATAACACGTATGGAGGGGGTACTGTAACTCGTGTAGTAATCTAGCATTCAATAATACGTACATAGAGGGTACTGTAACCCGTGTAGTAATCTAGCATTCAATAATACGTACAAAGAGGGTACTGTAACCCGTGTAGCAATCTAGCATTCAATAATACGTACAGAGAGGGTACTGTAACACGTGTAGTAATCTAGCATTCAATAATACGTACAGAGAGGGTACTGTAACTTGTGTAGTAATCTAGCATTCAATACTACGTATGGATGGGGTACTGTAACCCGTGTAGCAATCTAGCATTCAATAATACGTACATAGAGGGTACTGTAACCCGTGTAGTAATCTAGCATTCAATAATACATATGGAGGGGGTACTGTAACTCGTGTAGCAATCTAGCATACAATAATACGTACATAGAGGGTACTGTAACTCGTGTAGTAATCTAGCATACAATAATACGTACATAGAGGGTATTGTAACCCGTGTAGCAATCTAGCATTCAATAATACGTACATAGGGGATACTGTAACTCGTGTAGTAATCTAGCATACAATAATACGTACAGAGGAGGTACTGTAACCCATGTAGCAATCTAGCATTCAATAACACGTACCGAGGGGGTACTGTAACCCGTGTAGCAATCTAGCATTCAATAATACGTACAGAGGAGGTACTGTAACTTGTGTAGCAATCTAGCATTCATTAACACGTATGGATGGGGTACTGTAACCCGTGTAGCAATCTAGCATTCAATAATACGTACAGAGGAGGTACTGTAACTTGTGTAGCAATCTAGCATTCAATAATACCTACAGAGGAGGTAATGTAACTTGTGTAGCAATCTAGCATTCAATAATACGTATAGAGGAGGTACTGTAACTTGTGTAGCAATCTAGCATTCAATAATACGTACAGAGGAGGGACTGTAACCCGTGTAGCAATCTAGCATTCAATAATACGTACAGAGGAGGTACTGTAACTTGTGTAGCAATCTAGCATTCAATAATACGTATAGAGGGGGTACTGTAACTCGTGTAGTTATCTAGCAATCAATAATACATACAGAGAGGGTACTGTAACCCGTGTAGTAATCTAGCATTCAATAACACGTATGGAGGGGGTACTGTAACTCGTGTAGTAATCTAGCATTCAATAATACGTACATAGAGGGTACTGTAACCCGTGTAGTAATCTAGCATTCAATAATACGTACAGAGAGGGTACTGTAACCCGTGTAGCAATCTAGCATTCAATAATACGTACAGAGAGGGTACTGTAACCCGTGTAGTAATCTAGCATTCAATAATACGTACAGAGAGGGTACTGTAACTCGTGTAGCAATCTAGCATTCAATAATACATACAGAGAGGGTACTGTAACACGTGTAGCAATCTAGCATTCAATAATACGTACAGAGAGGGTACTGTAACCAGTGTAGCAATCTACCATTCAATAATACGTACAGAGAGGGTACTGTAACTCGTGTAGCAATCTAGCATTCAATAATACATACAGAGAGGGTACTGTAACACGTGTAGCAATCTAGCATTCAATAATACGTACAGAGAGAGTACTGTAACCCGTGTAGTAATCTAGCATTCAATAATACGTATGGATGGGGTACTGTAACCCGTGTAGTAATCTAGCATTCAATAATACGTACAGATAGGGTACTGTAACCAGTGTAGTAATCTAGCATTCAATACTACGTATGGATGGAGTACTGTAACCCGGGTAGCATTCTAGCATTCAATAATACGTACATAGAGGGTACTGTAACCCGTGTAGTAATCTAGCATTCAATAATATATATGGACGGGGTACTTTAACGCGTGTAGCAATCTAGCATTCGATAATATGTACAGAGAGGGTACTGTAACATGTGTAGCAATCTAGCATTCAATAACACGTACATAGGGGGTACTGTAACCCGTGTAGCAATCTAGCATTCAATAATACGTACAGAGGAGGTACTGTAACCCATGTAGCAATGTAGCATTCAATAACACGTACATAGGGGGTACTGTAACACGTGTAGCAATCTAGCATTCAAAAATAGGTATAGAGGGGGTACTGTAACCCGTGTAGTAATCTACCATTCAATAATACGCACAGAGAGGGTACTGTACCTCGTGTAGCGATCTAGCATTCAATAATACATACAGAGAGGGTACTGTAACACGTGTAGCAATCTAGCATTCAATAATACGTACAGAGAGGGTACTGTAACCAGTGTAGCAATCTACTATTCAATAATGCGTACAGAGAGGGTACTGTAACTCGTGTAGCAATCTAGCATTCCCTAATACATACAGAGAGGGTACTGTAACACGTGTAGCAATCTAGCATTCAATAATACGTAGAGAGAGGGTACTGTAACCCGTGTAGTAATCTAGCATTCAATAACACGTATGGAGGGGGTACTGTAACACGTGTAGCAATCTAGCATTCAATAACACGTACAGAGGGGGTACTGTAACACGTGTAGCAATCTAGCATTCAATAATACGTATAGAGGGGGTACTGTAACTCGTGTAGCAATCTACCATTCAATAATACGTATGGAGGGGGTACTGTAACTTGTGTAGCAATCTAGCATTCAATAATACGTATGGAGGGGTACTGTAACCCGTGTAGCAATCTAGCATTCAATAATACGTACAGAGAGGGTACTGTAACCCGTGTAGTAATCTAGCATTCAATAATACGTATAGAGGGGGTACTGTAACTCGTGTAGTAATCTAGCATTCAATAATACGTACAGAGAGGGTACTGTAACACGTCTAGTAATCTAGCATTCAATAATACGTACAGAGAGGGTACTGTAACACGTGTAGTAATCTAGCTTTCAATAATACATACAGAGAGGGTACTGTAACCCGTGTAGTAATCTAGCATTCAATAACACGTATGGAGGGGGTACTGTAACTCGTGTAGTAATCTAGCATTCAATAATACGTACATAGAGGGTACTGTAACCCGTGTAGCGATCTAGCATTCAATAATACGTACAGAGGGGGTACTGTAACCCGTGTAGCAATCTACCATTCAATAATACGTACAGAGGGGGTACTGTAACACGTGTAGCAATCTGGCATTCAATAATTCAATAATACGTATGAATGGGGTACTGTAACCCGTGTAGCAATCTGGCATTCAATAATTCAATAATACGTATGGAGGGGGTACTGTAACCCGTGTAGCAATCTAGCATTCAATAATACGTACATAGGGGGTACTGTAACCCGTGTAGCAATCTACCATTCAATAATACGTACAGAGGGGGTACTGTAACACGTGTAGCAATCTGGCATTCAATAATTCAATAATACGTTTGGATGGGGTACTGTAACCCGTGTAGCGATCTAGCATTCAATAATACGTACATAGGGGGTACTGTAACCCGTGTAGCAATCTACCATTCAATAATACGTACAGAGGGGGTACTGTAACACGTGTAGCAATCTGGCATTCAATAATTCAATAATACGTATGGATGGGGTACTGTAACCCGTGTAGCAATCTGGCATTCAATAATTCAATAATACGTATGGAAGGGGTACTGTAACCCGTGTAGCAATCTATCATTCAATAATACCTACATAGTGGGTAATGTAACTCATGTAGCAATCTAGCATTCAATAATACATACAGAGAGGGTACTGTAACCCGTGTAGCAATCTGGCATTCAATAATTCAATAATACGTACGGAGGGGGTACTGTAACCCGTGTAGCAATCTACCATTCAATAATACGTATGGAGGGGGTACTGTAACCCGTGTAGCTATCTACCATTCAATAACACGTATGGAGGGGGTACTGCAACCCGTATAGTAATATACCATTCAATAATACATATGGAGGAGGTACTGTAACTCATGTATCAATCTAGCATTCAATAACACGTACATAGGGGGTACTGTAACCAGTGTAGCATATAGCATTCAATAATACGTACAGAGGAGATACTGTAACCCATGTAGCAATCTAGTATTCAATAACACGTACAGAGGGGGTACTGTAACACGTGTAGCAATCTAGCATTCAATAATACGTATAGAGGGGGTACTGTAACTCGTGTAGTAATCTAGCATTCAATAATACATACAGAGAGGGTACTGTAACCCGTGTAGTAATCTAGCATCCAATAACACGTATGGAGGGGGTACTGTAACTCGTGTAGTAATCTAGCATTCAATAATACGCACATAGAGGGTACTGTAACCCGTGTAGTAATCTAGCATTCAATAATACGTACAGAGAGGGTACTGTAACCCGTGTAGCAATCTAGCATTCAATAATACGTACAGAGAGGGTACTGTAACCCGTGTAGTAATCTACCATTCAATAATACGCACAGAGAGGGTACTGTACCTCGTGTAGCAATCTAGCATTCAATAATACATACAGAGAGGGTACTGTAACACGTGTAGCAATCTAGCATTCAATAATACGTACAGAGAGGGTACTGTAACCAGTGTAGCAATCTACCATTCAATAATACGTACAGAGAGGGTACTGTAACTCGTGTAGCAATCTAGCATTCCCTAATACATACAGAGGGGGTACTGTAACACGTGTAGCAATCTAGCATTCAATAATACGTATAGAGGGGGTACTGTAACTCGTGTAGCAATCTACCATTCAATAATACGTATGGAGGGGGTACTGTAACTTGTGTAGCAATCTAGCATTCAATAATACGTATGGAGGGGTACTGTAACCCGTGTAGCAATCTAGCATTCAATAATACGTACAGAGAGGGTACTGTAACCCGTGTAGTAATCTAGCATTCAATAATACGTATAGAGGGGGTACTGTAACTCGTGTAGTAATCTAGCATTCAATAATACGTACAGAGAGGGTACTGTAACACGTCTAGTAATCTAGCATTCAATAATACGTACAGAGAGGGTACTGTAACACGTGTAGTAATCTAGCTGTCAATAATACATACAGAGAGGGTACTGTAACCCGTGTAGTAATCTAGCATTCAATAACACGTATGGAGGGGGTACTGTAACTCGTGTAGTAATCTAGCATTCAATAATACGTACATAGGGGGTACTGTAACCCGTGTAGCAATCTAGCATTCAATAATACGTACAGAGGGGGTACTGTAACCCGTGTAGCAATCTACCATTCAATAATACGTACAGAGGGGGTACTGTAACACGTGTAGCAATCTGGCATTCAATAATTCAATAATACGTATGGATGGGGTACTGTAACCCGTGTAGCAATCTGGCATTCAATAATTCAATAATACGTATGGAGGGGGTACTGTAACCCGTGTAGCAATCTAGCATTCAATAATACGTACATAGGGGGTACTGTAACCCGTGTAGCAATCTACCATTCAATAATACGTACAGAGGGGGTACTGTAACACGTGTAGCAATCTGGCATTCAATAATTCAATAATACGTTTGGATGGGGTACTGTAACCCGTGTAGCGATCTAGCATTCAATAATACGTACATAGGGGGTACTGTAACCCGTGTAGCAATCTACCATTCAATAATACGTACAGAGGGGGTACTGTAACACGTGTAGCAATCTGGCATTCAATAATTCAATAATACGTATGGATGGGGTACTGTAACCCGTGTAGCAATCTGGCATTCAATAATTCAATAATACGTATGGAAGGGGTACTGTAACCCGTGTAGCAATCTATCATTCAATAATACGTACATAGTGGGTAATGGAACTCATGTAGCAATCTAGCATTCAATAATACATACAGAGAGGGTACTGTAACCCGTGTAGCAATCTGGCATTCAATAATTCAATAATACGTACGGAGGGGGTACTGTAACCCGTGTAGCAATCTAGTATTCAATAATACCTATGTAGGGGGTACTGTAACCCGTGTAGCAATGTAGCATTCAATAATGCGTATCGAGGGGGTACTGTAACCCGTGTAGCAATCTAGCATTCAATAATACGTACAGTGAGGGTACTGTAGCAATCTAGCATTCATTAATACTTATCGAGGGGGTACTGTAACTCATATAGCAATCTAGCATACAATGATACGTATAGAGGGGGTACTGTAACTCGTGTAGCAATCTAGCATACAATAATACGTACAGAGGCGGTACTGTAACCCGTGTAGCAATCTACCATTCAATAATACGTATGGAGGAGGTACTGTAACCCGTGTAGCAATATAACATTCATTAACACGTACATAGGGGGTACTGTAACCCGTGAAGTAATCTAGCATTCAATAATACGTACAGTGAGGGTACTGTAACACGTGTAGCAATCTAGCATTCATTAATACGTATAGAGGGGGTACTGTAACTCATATAGCAATCTAGCATACAATGATACGTACAGAGGGGTTACTGTAACTCGTGTAGCAATCTAGCATACAATAATACGTACAGAGGCGGTACTGTAACCCGTGTAGCAATCTACCATTCAATAATACGTATGGAGGAGGTACTGTAAACGTGTAGTACTCTAGCATTCAACAATACGTACAGAGGGAGTACTGTAACCGGTGAAGCAATCTAGCATTCAATAATACGTATGTAGGAGGTACTGTAACTCATGTAGCAATCTACCATTCAATAACACATACAGAGGTGGTACAGTAACCCGTGTAGCAATATAACATTCAATAATACGTATGGTGGGGTGGTACTGTAACACGTGTAGCAATATAGCATTCAACAATACGTACAGAGGGGGTACTGTAACCCGTGACGCAATCTAGCATTCAATAATACGTATGGAGGGGGTACTGTAACCCGTGTAGCAATCTAGCATTCAATAATACGTATGGAGGGGGTACTGTAACCCGTGTATCAATCTAGCATTCAATAATACGTACATAGAGGGTACTGTAACCCACCCGTGTAGCAATCTGCCATTCAATAATACGTATGGAGGGGGTACTGTAACCCGTGTAGCAATCTACCATTCAATAACACGTACAGTGGGGGTACTGTAACCCGTGTAGCAATCTACCATTCAATAATACGTATGGAGGAGGTACTGTAACTCATGTAGCAATCTAGCATTCAATAATGCGTATGGAGGGGGTACTGTAACCCGTGTAGCAATCTACCATTCAATAATACGTATGGAGGGGGTACTGTAAACCGTGTAGCAATCTACCATTCAATAATACGTATCGAGGGGGTACTGTAACCCGTGTAGTAATCTAGAATTCAATAATACGTACAGAGAGGGTACTGTAACTCGTGTAGCAATCTAGCATTCAATACTACGTACAGAGAGGGTACTGTAACTCGTGTAGCAATCTAGAATTCAATAATACGTACAGGGAGGGTACTGTAATCCGTGTAGCAATCTAGCATTCAATAATACATACAGAGAAGGTACTGTAACCCGTGTAGCAATATGGCATTCAATAATTCAATAATACGTACGGAGGGGGTACTGTAACCCGTGTAACAATCTAGTATTCAATAATACGTATGGAGGGAGTACTATAACCCGTGTAGCAATCTACCATTCAATAATACGTATGGATGGGGTACTGTAACCCGTGTAGCAATCTAGCATACAATAATACGTACATAGGGGGTACTGTAAACCGTGTAGCAATCTAGCATTCAATAATACGTACAGTGAGGGTACTGTAACACGTGTAGCAATCTAGCATTCATTAATACGTATAGAGGGGGTACTGTAACTCATATAGCAATCTAGCATACAATGATACGTATAGAGGGGGTACTGTAACTCGTGTAGCAATCTAGCATACAATAATACGTACAGAGGCGGTACTGTAACCCGTGTAGCAATCTACCATTCAATAATACGTATGGAGGAGAAACTGTAACTCATGTAGTAATCTAGAATTCAATAATACGTATGTAGGAGGTACTGTAACTCATGTAGCAATCTACCATTCAATAACACGTACAGTGGTGGTACTGTAACCCGTGTAGCAATATAACATTCAATAATACGTATGGAGGGGTACTGTAACACGTGTAGCAATCTAGCATTCAATAATACGTACAGAGGGGGTACTGTAACCCGTGTAGCAATCTAGCATTCAATAATACGTATGGAGGAGAAACTGTAACTCATGTAGTAATCTAGAATTCAATAATACGTATGTAGGAGGTACTGTAACTCATGTAGCAATCTACCATTCAATAACACGTACAGTGGTGGTACTGTAACCCGTGTAGCAATATAACATTCAATAATACGTATGGAGGGGTACTGTAACACGTGTAGCAATCTAGCATTCAATAATACGTACAGAGGTGGTACTGTAACCCGTGTAGCAATCTAGCATTCAATAATACGTATGGAGGGGGTACTGTAACCCGTGTAGCAATCTAGCATTCAATAATGCGTATGGAGGGGGTACTGTAACCCGTGTATCAATCTAGCATTCAATAATACGTACATAGAGGGCACTGTAACCCACCCGTGTAGCAATCTGCCATTCAATAATACGTATGGAGGGGGTACTGTAACCCGTGTAGCAATCTACCATTCAATAACACGTACAGAGGTGGTACTGTAACCCGTGTAGCAATCTACCATTCAATAATACGTATGGAGGAGGTACTGTAACTCATGTAGCAATCTAGCATTCAATAATGCGTATGGAGGGGGTACTGTAACCCGTGTAGCAATCTACCATTCAATAATACGTATGGAGGGGGTACTGTAAACCGTGTAGCAATGTAGCATTCAATAATACGTACATAGGGGGTACTCTAGCCCGCGTAGCAATCTAGCATTCAATAATACGTATCGAGGGGGTACTGTACCCCGTGTAGTAACCTAACATTCATTAACACGTACATAGGGGGTACTGTAACCCGTGTAGTAATCTAGAATTCAATAATACGTACAGAGAGGGTACTGTAACTCGTGTAGCAATCTAGCATTCAATAATACGTACAGAGAGGGTACTGTAACTCGTGTAGCAATCTAGCATTCAATAATACGTACAGGGAGGGTACTGTAATCCGTGTAGCAATCTAGCATTCAATAATACATACAGAGAGGGTACTGTAACCCGTGTAGCAATATGGCATTCAATAATTCAATAATACGTACGGAGGGGGTACTGTAACCCGTGTAGCAATCTAGTATTCAATAATACGTATGGAGGGAGTACTATAACCCGTGTATCAATCTACCATTCAATAATACGTATGGATGGGGTACTGTAACCCGTGTAGGAATCTAGCATACAATAATACGTACATAGGGGGTACTGTAACCCGTGTAGCAATCTAGCATTCAATAATACGTATAGAGGGGGTACTGTAACTCATATAGCAATCTAGCATACAATGATACGTACAGAGGGGGTACTGTAACCCGTGTAGCAATCTACCATTCAATAATACGTATGGAGGAGGTACTGTAACTCATGTAGCAATCTAGCATTCAATAATACGCATGGAGGGGGTACTGTAACGCGTGTAGCAATCTAGTATTCAATAATACGTACAGAGGGAATACTGTAACCCGTGTAGCAATCTAGCATTCAATAATACGTATGTATGAGGTACTGTAACTCATGTAGCAATCTACCATTCAATAACACGTACATATGGGGTACTGTAAGTCATGTAGCAATCTATCATTCAATAATACGTACAGAGAGGGTACTGTAACACGTGTAGCAATCTACCATTCAATAATACGTACAGAGAGGGTACTGTAACACGTGTAGTAATCTACCATTCAATAACACGTACAGAGGGGGTACTGTAACCCGGGTAGCAATCTACCATTCAATAATACGTATGGAGGGGGTACTGTAACCCGTGTAGCAATCTACCATTCAATAATACGTATGGAGGAGGTACTATAACCCGTGTAGTAATCTAACATTCAATAATACGTATGGAGGGGGTACTGTAAACCGTGTAGCAATGTAGCATTCAATAATACGTACATAGGGGGTACTGTAGCCGGCGTAGCAATCTAGCATTCAATAATACGTATCGAGGGGGTAATATAACCCGTGTAGTAATCTAGCATTCAATAATACGTATCGAGGGGGTACTATAACCCGTGTAGTAATCTACCATTCAATAATACGTATGGAGGAGGTACTATAACCCGTGTAGTAATCTAGCATTCATTAATACGTATAGAGGGGGTACTGAAACTCATATAGCAATCTAGCATACAATGATATGTACAGAGGGGGTACTGTAACACGTGTAGCAATCTACCATTCAATAATACATATGGAGGAGGTACTGTAACTCATGTAGTAATCTAGAATTCAATAATACGTATGGAGGGGGTACTGTAAACGTGTAGTAATCTAGCATTCAACAATACGTACAGAGGGAGTACTGTAACCGGTGAAGCAAGCTAGCATTCAATAATACGTATGGAGGAGGTACTGTAACTCATGTAGCAATCTAGCATTCAATAACACGTATGGAGGGGGTACTGTAAACCGTGTAGCAATGTAGTATTCAATAATACGTACATAGGGGGTACTCTAGCCCGCGTAGCAATCTAGCATTCAATAATACGTATCGAGGGGGTACTGTAACCCGTGTAGTAACCTAACATTCATTAACACGTACATAGGGGGTACTGTAACCCGTGTAGTAATCTAGCATTCAATAATACGTACAGTGAGGGTACTGTAACACGTGTAGCAATCTAGCATTCATTAATACGTATAGAGGGGGTACTGTAACTCATATAGCAATCTAGCATACAATGATACGTACAGAGGGGGTACTGTAACCCGTGTAGCAATCTACCATTCAATAATACGTATGTAGGAGGTACTGTAACTCATGTAGTAATCTAGAATTCAATAATACGTATGGAGGGGGTACTGTAAACGTGTAGTAATCTAGCATTCAACAATACGTACAGAGGGAGTACTGTAACCGGTGAAGCAATCTACCATTCAATAATACGTATGGAGGAGGTACTGTAACTCATGTAGCAATCTAGCATTCAATAACATGTATGGAGGAGGTACTGTAACCCGTGTAGCAATATAACATTCAATAACACGTACAGAGGGGGTACTGTAACACGTGTATCAATCTAGCATTCAATAATACGTACAGAGGGGTACTGTAACTCGTGTAGCAATCTAGCATTCAATAACACGTACAGAGAGGGTACTTTAACCCGTGTAGCAATCTAGCATTCAATAACACCTACAGAGAGTGTACTGTAACCCGTGTAGCAATCTATCATTCAATAATACGTATGGAGGGGGTACTGTAACCCGTGTAGCAATCTAGCATTCAATAACACGTACAGAGAGGGTACTGTAACACGTGTAGCAATCTAGCATTCAATAACACGTACAGAGAGGGTACTGTAACTCGTGTAGCAATCTAGCATTCAATAATACGTACAGAGAGGGTACTGTAACCCATGTAGCAATCTAGCATTCAATAACACGTACAGAGAGGGTACTGTAACACGTGTAGCAATCTAGCATTCAATAATACGTACAGAGGGGGTACTGTAACTCGTGTAGCAATCTAGCATTCAATAACACGTACAGAGAGGGTAGTGTAACCCATGTAGCACTCTAGCATTCAATAACACGTACAGAGAGGGTACTGTAACCCGTGTAGCAATCTAGCATTCAATACGTATGGAGGTACTGTAACCCGTGTAGCAATCTAGCATTCAATAACACGTACAGAGAGGGTATTGTATCTCGTGTAGAAATCTAGCATTCAATAATACGTACAAAGAGGGTACTGTAACTCGTGTAGTAATCTATCATTCAATAATACGTATGGAGGGGGTACTGTAACTCGGGTAGAAATTTAGCATTCAATAATACGTATGGAGGGGGTACTGTAACTCGTGTAGCAATCTAGCATTCAATAATACGTATGGAGGGGGTACTGTAACCCGTGTAGCAATCTAGCATTCAATAATACGTATGGAGGGTACTGTAACCCGTGTAGCAATCTAGCATTCAATAACACGTACAGAGGGGTACTGTAACCCGTGTAGCAATCTAGCATTCAATAATACGTATGGAGGAGGTACTGTAACCCGTGTAGCAATCTAGCATTCAATAATACGTATGGAGGGGTACTGTAACCCGTGTAGCAATCTAGCATTCAATAATACGTACAGAGGGGGTACTGTAACCCGTGTAGTAATCTAGCATTCAATAACACGTACAGAGAGGGTACTGTAACCCGTGTAGCAATCTAGCATTCAATAATACGTATGGAGGGGGTACTGTAACCCGTGTAGCAATCTAGCATTCAATAACACGTATAGAGAGGGTACTGTAACACGTGTAGCAATCTAGCATTCAATAATACTTACTTAGAGGGTACTGGAACACCTGTAGCAATCTAGCATTCAATAATACTTACAAAGAGGGTACTGTAACACGTGTAGCAATCTAGCATTCAATAAGTGTATGGAGGGGGTACTGTATTCCGTGTAGTAATCTAGCATTCAATAATACGTATGGATGGGGTACTGTAACCCGTGTAGTAACCTAGCAATCAATAATACGTACAGAAGGGGTACTGTAACCCGTGCAGCAATCTAGCATTCAATAATACGTATGGAGGGGGTACTGTAACTCGCGTAGTAATCGAGCATTCAATAATACGTACAGAGAGGGTACTGTAACTCGTGTAGTAATCTAGCATTCAATAATACGTACAGAGGGGGTACTGTAACCCGTGTAGTAATCTAGCATTCAATAATACGTACAGATGGGGTACTGTAACACGTGTAGCAATCTAGCATTCAATACTACTTACTTAGACGGTACTGGAACACCTGTAGCAATCTAGCATTCAATAATACTTACAAAGAGGGTACTGTAACTCGTGTAGTAATCTAGCATTCAATAATGCGTATGGAGGGGGTACTGTAACCCGGGTAGTAATCTAGCATTCAATAATACGTACAGAGAGGGTACTGTAACACGTGTAGCAATCTAGCATTCAATAATACGTATGGAGGGGGTACTGTATTCCGTGTAGTAATCTAGTATTCAATAATACGTATGGATGGGGTACTTTAACCCGTGTAGTAACCTAGCATTCAATAACACGTATGGAGGGAGTACTGTAACCCGTGTAACAATCTAGTATTCAATAATACGTATCGAGGGAGAATTGTAACCCGTGTAGCAATCTAGCATTCAATAACACGTACAGAGGGCGTACTGTAACCCGTGTAAAATCCAGCATTCAATAACACGTATGTAGGGGGTACTGTAACCCGTGTAGCAATCTAGCATTCAATAATACGTACAGAGAGGGTACTGTAACCCATGTAGCAATCTAGCATTCAATAATACGTACAGAGAGGGTGCTGTAACTCGTGTAGCAATCTAGCATTCAATAATACGTACAGAGAGGGTACTGTAACCCTTGTAGCAATCTAGCATTCAATAATACGTACAGATGGGGTACTGTAACTCGTGTAGCAATCTAGCATTCAATAATACGTACAGATATGGTACTGTAACACGTGTAGCAATCTAGCATTCAATAATACGTACAGAGGGGGTACTGTAACTCGTGTAGCAATCTAGCATTCAATAACACGTACAGAGAGGGTACTGTAACCCGTGTAGCAATCTAACATTCAATAACACGTATGGAGGGTGTACTGTAACTCGTGTAGCAATCTAGCATTCAATAATACATACAGAGAGGGTACTGTAACCCGTGTAGTAATCTAGCATTCAATAACACGTACAGAGAGGGTACTGTAACTCGTGTAGCAATCTAGCATTCAATAATACGTACAGAGAGGGTACTGTAACCCATGTAGCAATCTAGCATTCAATAACACGTACAGAGAGGGTACTGTAACACGTGTAGCAATCTAGCATTCAATAATACGTACAGAGGGGGTACTGTAACTCGTGTAGCAATCTAGCATTCAATAACACGTACAGAGAGGGTAGTGTAACCCATGTAGCACTCTAGCATTCAATAACACGTACAGAGAGGGTACTGTAACCCGTGTAGCAATCTAGCATTCAATACGTATGGAGGTACTGTAACCCGTGTAGCAATCTAGCATTCAATAACACGTACAGAGAGGGTATTGTATCTCGTGTAGAAATCTAGCATTCAATAATACGTACAAAGAGGGTACTGTAACTCGTGTAGTAATCTATCATTCAATAATACGTATGGAGGGGGTACTGTAACTCGGGTAGAAATTTAGCATTCAATAATACGTATGGAGGGGGTACTGTAACTCGTGTAGCAATCTAGCATTCAATAATACGTATGGATGGGGTACTATAACCCGTGTAGCAATCTAGTATTCAATAATACGTATGGAGGGAGAATTGTTACCCGTGTAGCAATCTTGCATTCAATAACACGTACAGAGGGCGTACTGTAACCCGTGTAACAATCTAGCATTCAATAATACGTATGGAGGAGGTACTGTAACCCGTGTAGCAATCTAGCATTCAATAATACGTATGGAGGGGGTACTGTAACCCGTGTAGCAATCTAGCATTCATAACGTGGTGTGTTTGTTATAATACGTACAGAGGGGGTACTGTAACCCGTGTAGTAATCTAGCATTCAATAACACGTACAGAGAGGGTACTGTAACCCGTGTAGCAATCTAGCATTCAATAACACCTACAGAGAGGGTACTGTAACCCGTGTAGCTATCTAGCATTCAATAATACGTATGGAGGGGGTACTGTAACCCGTGTAGCAATCTAGCATTCAATAACACGTATAGAGAGGGTACTGTAACACGTGTAGCAATCTAGCATTCAATAATACTTACTTAGAGGGTACTGGAACACCTGTAGCAATCTAGCATTCAATAATACTTACAAAGAGGGTACTGTAACACGTGTAGCAATCTAGCATTCAATAAGTGTATGGAGGGGGTACTGTATTCCGTGTAGTAATCTAGCATTCAATAATACGTATGGATGGGGTACTGTAACCCGTGTAGTAACCTAGCAATCAATAATACGTACAGAAGGGGTACTGTAACCCGTGCAGCAATCTAGCATTCAATAATACGTATGGAGGGGGTACTGTAACTCGCGTAGTAATCGAGCATTCAATAATACGTACAGAGAGGGTACTGTAACTCGTGTAGTAATCTAGCATTCAATAATACGTACAGAGGGGGTACTGTAACCCGTGTAGTAATCTAGCATTCAATAATACGTACAGATGGGGTACTGTAACACGTGTAGCAATCTAGCATTCAATACTACTTACTTAGACGGTACTGGAACACCTGTAGCAATCTAGCATTCAATAATACTTACAAAGAGGGTACTGTAACTCGTGTAGTAATCTAGCATTCAATAATGCGTATGGAGGGGGTACTGTAACCCGGGTAGTAATCTAGCATTCAATAATACGTACAGAGAGGGTACTGTAACACGTGTAGCAATCTAGCATTCAATAATACGTATGGAGGGGGTACTGTATTCCGTGTAGTAATCTAGCATTCAATAATACGTATGGATGGGGTACTTTAACCCGTGTAGTAACCTAGCATTCAATAACACGTATGGAGGGAGTACTGTAACCCGTGTAACAATCTAGTATTCAATAATACGTATCGAGGGAGAATTGTAACCCGTGTAGCAATCTAGCATTCAATAACACGTACAGAGGGCGTACTGTAACCCGTGTAACAATCCAGCATTCAATAACACGTATGTAGGGGGTACTGTAACCCGTGTAGCAATCTAGCATTCAATAATACGTACAGAGAGGGTACTGTAACCCGTGTAGCAATCTAGCATTCAATAATACGTACAGAGAGGGTGCTGTAACTCGTGTAGCAATCTAGCATTCAATAATACGTACAGAGAGGGTACTGTAACCCTTGTAGCAATCTAGCATTCAATAATACGTACAGATGGGGTACTGTAACTCGTGTAGCAATCTAGCATTCAATAATACGTACAGATAGGGTACTGTAACACGTGTAGCAATCTAGCATTCAATAATACGTACAGAGGGGGTACTGTAACTCGTGTAGCAATCTAGCATTCAATAACACGTACAGAGAGGGTACTGTAACCCGTGTAGCAATCTAACATTCAATAACACGTATGGAGGGTGTACTGTAACTCGTGTAGCAATCTAGCATTCAATAATACATACAGAGAGGGTACTGTAACCCGTGTAGTAATCTAGCATTCAATAATACGTACAGATGGGGTACTGTAACACGTGTAGCAATCTAGCATTCAATACTACTTACTTAGAGGGTACTGGAACACCTGTAGCAATCTAGCATTCAATAATACTTACAAAGAGGGTACTGTAACTCGTGTAGTAATCTAGCATTCAATAATACGTATGGAGGGGGTACTGTATTCCGTGTAGTAATCTAGCATTCAATAATACGTATGGATGGGGTACTTTAACCCGTGTAGTAACCTAGCATTCAATAACACGTATGGAGGGAGTACTGTAACCCGTGTAGCAATCTAGTATTCAATAATACGTATGGAGGGAGAATTGTAACCCGTGTAGCAATCTAGCATTCAATAACACGTACAGAGGGCGTACTGTAACCCGTGTAACAATCCAGCATTCAATAACACGTATGTAGGGGGTACTGTAACCCGTGTAGCAATCTAGCATTCAATAATACGTACAGAGAGGGTACTGTAACCCGTGTAGCAATCTAGCATTCAATAATACGTACAGAGAGGGTACTGTAACTCGTGTAGCAATCTAGCATTCAATAATACGTACAGAGAGGGTACTGTAACCCGTGTAGCAATCTAGCATTCAATAATACGTACAGAGGGGGTACTGTAACTCGTGTAGCAATCTAGCATTCAATAATACGTACAGATAGGGTACTGTAACACGTGTAGCAATCTAGCATTCAATAATACGTACAGAGGGGGTACTGTAACTCGTGTAGCAATCTAGCATTCAATAACACGTACAGAGAGGGTACTGTAACCCGTGTAGCAATCTAGCATTCAATAATACGTATGGAGGGGGTACTGTAACTCGTGTAGCAATCTAGCATTCAATAATACTTACAGAGAGGGTACTGTAACCCGTGTAGTAATCTAGCATTCAATAATACGTATGGAGGGGGTACTGTAACTCGTGTAGCAATCTAGCATTCAATAATACGTACAGAGGGGGTACTGTAACCCGTGTAGCAATCTAGCATTCAATAATACGTACGGAGGGGGTACTGTAACCCGTGTAGCAATCTAGCATTCAATAATACGTATGGAGGGGGTACTGTAACCCGTGTAGCAATCTACCATTCAATAACACGTATGGAGGGGTACTGTAACCCGTGTAGCAATCTACCATTCAATAATACGTACAGAGGGGGTACTGTAACCCGTGTAGCAATCTAGCATTCAATAATACGTATAGAGGGGGTACTGTAACCCGTGTAGCAATCTAGCATTCAATAATACGTATGGAGGGGGTACTGTAACCCGTGTAGCAATCTAGCATTCAATAATACGTACAGAGGGGGTACTGTAACCCGTGTAGCAATCTAGCATTCAATAATACGTACAGAGGGGGTACTGTAACTCGTGTAGCAATCTAGCATTCAATAATACGTATGGAGGGGGTACTGTAACTCGTGTAGCAATCTAGCATTCAATAATACGTATGGAGGGGGTACTGTAACCCGTGTAGCAATCTAGCATTCAATAATACGTACATAAGGGTACTGTAACCCGTGTAGCAATCTAGCATTCAATAATACTTACAGAGAGGGTACTGTAACCCGTGTAGCAATCTAGCATTCAACAATATGTATAAAAGGGATGCTGTAACTCGTGTAGCAATCTAACATTCAATAATACGTACAGAGGGCGTACTGTAACCCATGTAGCAATCTACCATTCAATAATACGTATGGAGGGGGTACTGTAACCCATGTAGCAATCTAACATTCAATAATACGTACAGAGAGGGTACTGTAACTCGTGTAGGAATCTAGCATTCAATAATACGTATGGAGGGGTTACTGTAACCCGTGTTCGTGTAGTAATCTAGCATTCAATAATACGTATGGAGGGGGTACTGTAACCCGTGTAGCAATCTAGCTTATAATAATACGCATAGAGGGGGTTCTGTAACCCGTGTAGTAATCTACCATTCAATAATACGTATGGAGGGGGTACTGTAACCCGTGTAGCAATCTACCATTCAATAATACGTATGGAGGGGGTACTGTAACCCGTGTAGCAATCTACCATTCAATAACACGTATGGAGGGGGTACTGCAACCCGTGTAGTAATATACCATTCAATAATACATATGGAGGAGGTACTGTAACCAGTGTAACAATCTAGCATTCAATAATACGTACAGAGGAGGTACTGTAACTCATGTATCAATCTAGCATTCAATAATACGTACATAGGGGGTACTGTAACCCGTGTAGCAATCTAGCATTCAATAATACGTACAGAGGGGGTACTGTAACCCGTGTAGCAATCTACCATTCAATAATACGTAAGGAGGGGGTACTGTAACCCGTGTAGCAATCTAGCATTCAATAATACGTACAGAGGGGGTACTGTAACCCGTGTAGCAATCTAGCATTCAATAATACGTACAGAGGGGGTACTGTAACCCGTGTAGCAATCTACCATTCAATAATACGTATAGAGGGGGTACTGTAACTCATGTAGCAATCTATCATTCAATAATACGTACGGAGGGGGTACTGTAACTCGTGTAGCAATCTATCATTCAATAATACGTATGGAGGGGGTACTGTAACCCGTGTAGTAATCTAGCATTCAATAATACGTACATGGGGGTACTGTAACCCGTGTAGTAATCTAGCATTCAATAATACGTACAGAGGGGGTACTGTAACCCGTGTAGCAATCTAGCATTCAATAATACGTATGGAGGGGGTACTGTAACCCGTGTAGCAATCTAGCATTCAATAATACGTATGGAGGGGGTACTGTAACCCGTGTATCAATCTAGCATTCAATAATACGTACAGAGGGGGTACTGTAACCCGTGTAGCAATCTAGCATTCAATAATACGTATGGAGGGGGTACTGTAACCCGTGTAGCAATCTAGCATTCAATAATACGTACAGAAGGGGTACTGTAACCCGTGTAGCAATCTAGCATTCAATAATACGTATGGAGGGGGTACTGTAACTCATGTAGCAATCGAGCATTTACAGTACATAGGGGTACTGTAACCCGTGTAGCAATCTAGCATTCAATAATACTTACAGAGAGGGTACTGTAACTCGTGTAGCAATCTAGCATTCAATAATACTTACAGAGAGGGTACTGTAACTCGTGTTGTAATCTAGCATTCAATAATACGTATGGAGGGGGTACTGTAACCCGTGTAGCAATCTAGCATTCAATAATACGTACAGAGGAGGTACTGTAACCCATGTAGCAATCTAGCATTCAATAACACGTACAGAGGGGGTACTGTAACCCGTGTAGCAATCTAGCATTCAATAATACGTATAGAGGGGTACTGTAACTCGTGTAGCAATCTAGCATTCAATAATACGTATGGAGGGGGTACTGTAACCCGTGTAGCAATCTAGCATTCAATAATACGTATGGAGGGGGTACTGTAACTCGTGTAGCAATCTAGCATTCAATAATACGTACATAGAGGGTACTGTAACCCGTGTAGCAATCTAGCATTCAATAATACGTACAGAGAGGGTACTGTAACCCGTGTAGCAATCTAGCATTCAATAATACGTACAGAGGGGGTACTGTAACCCGTGTAGCAATCTAGCATTCAATAATACGTACAGAGAGGGTACTGTAACTCGTGTAGCAATCTAGCATTCATAATACGTAGAGAGGGTACTGTAACCCGTGTAGCAATCTAGCATTCAATAATACGTATGGAGGGGGTACTGTAACCCGTGTAGCAATCTAGCATTCAATAATACGTATGGAGGGGTACTGTAACCCGTGTAGCAATCTAGCATTTAATACGTACATAGGGGGTACTGTAACCCGTGTAGCAATCTAGCATTCAATAATACTTACAGAGAGGGTACTGTAACTCGTGTAGCAATCTAGCATTCAATAATACTACAGAGAGGGTACTGTAACTCGTGTAGTAATCTAGCATTCAATAATACGTATGGAGGGGGTACTGTAACCCGTGTAGTAATCTAGCATTCAATAATACGTACAGAAGGGGTACTGTAACTCGTGTAGCAATCTAGCATTCAATAATACGTATGGATGGGGTACTGTAACCCGTGTAGCAATCTAGCATTCAATAATACGTACAGAGAGGGTACTGTAACTCGTGTAGCAATCTAGCATTCAATAATACGTATGGAGGGGGTACTGTAACCCGTGTAGCAATCTAGCATTCAATAATACGTACAGAGGAGGTACTGTAACCCATGTAGCAATCTAGCATTCAATAACACGTACAGAGGGGGTACTGTAACCCGTGTAGCAATCTAGCATTCAATAATACGTATAGAGGGGGTACTGTAACCCGTGTAGCAATCTAGCATTCAATAATACGTATGGAGGGGGTACTGTAACCCATGTAGCAATCTAGCATTCAATAATACGTATGGAGGGGGTACTGTAAGTCGTGTAGCAATCTATCATTCAATAATACGTACATAGAGGGTACTGTAACCCGTGTAGCAATCTAGCATTCAATAATACTTACAGAGAGGGTACTGTAACCCGTGTAGCAATCTAGCATTCAATAACACGTACAGAGGGGGTACTGTAACCCGTGTAGCAATCTAGCATTCAATAATATGTATAAAAGGGATGCTGTAACTCGTGTAGCAATCTACCATTCAATAATACGTATGGAGGGGGTACTGTAACCCGTGTAGCAATCTAGCATTCAATAATACGTATGGAGGGGGTACTGTAACTCATGTAGCAATCGAGCATTTAACACGTACATAGGGGGTACTGTAACCCGTGTAGCAATCTAGCATTCAATAATACTTACAGAGAGGGTACTGTAACTCGTGTAGCAATCTAGCATTCAATAATACTTACAGAGAGGTTACTGTAACTCGTGTTGTAATCTAGCATTCAATAATACGTATGGAGGGGGTACTGTAACCCGTGTAGCAATCTACCATTCAATAATACGTATGGCGGGGGTACTGTAACCCGTGTAGCAATCTACCATTCAATAACACGTATGGAGGGGGTACTGCATCCCGTGTAGTAATATACCATTCAATAATACATATGGAGGAGGTACTGTAACTCATGTATCAATCTAGCATTCAATAACCCGTACATAGGGGGTACTGTAACCCGTGTAGCAATCTAGCATTCAATAGTATGTACAGAGGAGGTACTGTAACCCATGTAGCAATCTAGCATTCAATAACACGTACAGAGGGGGTACTGTAACCCGTGTATCAATCTAGAATTCAATAATACGTATAGAGGGGGTACTGTAACTCGTGTAGCAATCTACCATTCAATAATACGTATGGAGGGGGTACTGTAACTCATGTAGCAATCTAGCATTCAATAATACGTATGGAGGGGGTACTGTAAGTCATGTAGCAATCTGTCATTCAATAATACGTACATAGAGGGTACTGTAACCCGTGTAGCAATCTAGCATTCAATAATACTTACAGAGAGGGTACTGTAACCCGTGTAGCAATCTAGCATTCAATAATACGTATAAAAGGGATGCTGTAACTCGTGTAGCAATCTAACATTCAATAATACGTACAGAGGGCGTACTGTAACCCATGTAGCAATCTACCATTCAATAATACGTATGGAGGGGGTACTGTAACCCATGTAGCAATCTAACATTCAATAATACGTACAGAGAGGGTACTGTAACTCGTGTAGGAATCTAGCATTCAATAATACGTATGGAGGGGGTACTGTAACCCGTGTTGTGTAGTAATCTAGCATTCAATAATACGTATGGAGGGGGTACTGTAACCCGTGTAGCAATCTAGCTTATAATAATACGCATAGAGGGGGTTCTGTAACCCGTGTAGTAATCTACCATTCAATAATACGTATGGAGGGGGTACTGTAACCCGTGTAGCAATCTACCATTCAATAATACGTATGGAGGGGGTACTGTAACCCGTGTAGCAATCTACCATTCAATAACACGTATGGAGGGGGTACTGCAACCCGTGTAGTAATATACCATTCAATAATACATATGGAGGAGGTACTGTAACCAGTGTAACAATCTAGCATTCAATAATACGTACAGAGGAGGTACTGTAACTCATGTATCAATCTAGCATTCAATAATACGTACATAGGGGGTACTGTAACCCGTGTAGCAATCTAGCATTCAATAATACGTACAGAGGGGGTACTGTAACCCGTGTAGCAATCTACCATTCAATAATTCGTAAGGAGGGGGTACTGTAACCCGTGTAGCAATCTAGCATTCAATAATACGTACAGAGGGGGTACTGTAACCCGTGTAGCAATCTAGCATACAATGATACGTACAGAGGGGGTACTGTAACCCGTGTAGCCATCTACCATTCAATAATATGTATGGAGGAGGTACTGTAACCCGTGTAGCAATCTATCATTCAATAATACGTATGGAAGGGGTACTGTAACTCATGTAGTAATCTATCATTCAATAATACGTACGGAGGGGGTACTGTAACCCGTGTAGTAATCTAGCATTCAATAATACGTACATAGGGGGTACTGTAACCCGTGTAGCAATCTAGCATTCAATAATACGTATGGAGGGGGTACTGTAACCCGTGTAGCAATCTACCATTCAATAATACGTAAGGAGGGGGTACTGTAACCCGTGTAGCAATCTAGCATTCAATAATACGTACAGAGGGGGTACTGTAACCCGTGTAGCAATCTAGCATACAATAATACGTACAGAGGGGGTACTGTAACCCGTGTAGCCATCTACCATTCAATAATATGTATGGAGGGGGTACTGTAACCCGTGTAGCAATCTATCATTCAATAATACGTATGGAGGGGGTACTGTAACTCATGTAGTAATCTATCATTCAATAATACGTACGGAGGGGGTACTGTAACTCGTGTAGCAATCTATCATTCAATAACACGTATGGATGGGGTACTGTAACCCGTGTAGTAATCTAGCATTCAATAATACGTACATAGGGGATACTGTAACCCGTGTAGCAATCTAGCATTCAATAATACGTATGGAGGGGGTACTGTAAACCGTGTAGCAATCTAGCATTCAATAACACGTATGGAGGGGTACTGTAACCAGTGTATCAATCTAGCATACAATAATACGTACAGAGGGGGTACTGTAACCCGTGTAGCAATCTAGCATTCAATAATACGTATGGAGGGGGTACTGTAACCCGTGTAGCAATCTAGCCTACAATAATACGTACAGAAGGGGTACTGTAACCCGTGTAGCAATCTAGCATTCAATAATACGTATGGAGGGGGTACTGTAACTCATGTAGCAATCGAGCATTTAACAAGTACATAGGGGTACTGTAACCCGTGTAGCAATCTAGCATTCAATAATACTTACAGAGAGGGTACTGTAACTCGTGTAGCAATCTAGCATTCAATAATACTTACAGAGAGGGTACTGTAACTCGTGTTGTAATCTAGCATTCAATAATACGTATGGAGGGGGTACTGTAACCCGTGTAGCAATCTAGCATTCAATAATACGTACAGAGGGGGTACTGTAACCCGTGTAGCAATCTAGCATTCAATAATACGTACAGAGGGGGTACTGTAACCCGTGTAGCAATCTAGCATTCAATAATACGTATAGAGGGGGTACTGTAACCCGTGTAGCAATCTATCATTCAATAATACGTATGGAGGGGGTACTGTAACTCGTGTAGCAATCTAGCATTCAATAATACGTATGGAGGGGGTACTGTAAGTCGTGTAGCAATCTACCATTCAATAACACGTACATAGGGGGTACTGTAACCCGTGTAGCAATCTAGCATTCAATAATACGTACGGAGGGGGTACTGTAACCCGTGTAGCAATCTAGCATTCAATAACACGTACGGAGGGGGTACTGTAACCCGTGTAGCAATCTAGCATTCAATAATACGTACAGAGATGGTACTGTAACCCGTGTAGCAATCTAGCATTCAATAATACGTATAGAGGGGGTACTGTAACCCGTGTAGCAATCTAGCATTCAATGATACGTACAGAGGGGGTACTGTAACCCGTGTAGCCATCTACCATTCTATAATATGTATGGAGGAGGTACTGTAACCCGTGTAGCAATCTATCATTCAATAATACGTATGGAGGGGGTACTGTAACTCATGTAGCAATCTATCATTCAATAATACGTACGGAGGGGGTACTGTAAGTCGTGTAGCAATCTATCATTCAATAACACGTATGGATGGGGTACTGTAACCCGTGTAGTAATCTAGCATGTAAGACTATATACGTAAATCACCACTCATGTAAGATTATATACGTAAATCACCACTCATGTAAGATTATATGCGTAAATCACCACTCATGTAAGATTCTATACGTAAATCACCACTCATGTAAGACTATATACGTAAATCACCACTCATGTAAGATTATATACGTAAATCACCACTCATGTAAGATTATATACGTAAATCACCACTCATGTAAGATTATATACGTAAATCACCTCTCATGTAAGATTATATACGTAAATCACCACTCATGTAAGATTCTATACGTAAATCACCACTCATGTAAGATTATACGTTTTTTTTGTTTTTGTTTTTTATATACGTAAATACCACTCATGTAAGATTCTATACGTAAATCACCACTCATGTAAGATATATACGTAAATCACCACTCATGTAAGATTCTATACGTAAATCACCACTCATGTAAGATTATATACGTAAATCACCACTCATGTAAGATTCTATACGTAAATCACCACTCATGTAAGATTATATACGTAAATCACCACTCATGTAAGATTCTATACGTAAATCACCACTCATGTAAGATTATATACGTAAATCACCACTCATGTAAGATTCTATACGTAAATCACCACTCATGTAAGATTCTATACGTAAATCACCACTCATGTAAGGTTCTATGCGTAAATCACCACTCATGTAAGATTATATACGTAAATCACCACTCATGTAAGATTCTATACGTAAATCACCACTCATGTAAGATTCTATACGTAAATCACCACTCATGTAAGATTATATACGTAAATCACCACTCATGTAAGATTCTATACGTAAATCACCACTCATGTAAGATTTATACGTAAATCACCACTCATGTAAGTTCTATACGTAAATCACCACTCATGTAAGATTATATACGTAATTTGTGTTTTGTATCACCCTCATGTAAGTTCTATACGTAAATCACCACTCATGTAAGATTATATACGTAAATCACCCTATGTAAGATTTATACGTAAATCACCACTCATGTAAGATTCTATACGTAAATCACCACTCTGTAAGATTCTATACGTAAATCACCACATGTAAGATTCTATACGTAAATCACCCTTATGTAAGATTCTATACATAAATCACCACTCATGTAAGATTCTATACGTAAATCACCACTCATGTAAGGTTCTATGCGTAAATCACCACTCATGTAAGATTCTATACGTAAATCATCACTCATGTAAGGTTATATACGTAAATCACCACTCATGTAAGATTCTATACGTAAATCACCACTCATGTAAGGTTCTATGCGTAAATCACCACTCATGTAAGATTATATACGTAAATCACCCTTATGTAAGATTATATACGTAAATCACCACTCATGTAAGATTCTATACGTAAATCACCACTCATGTAAGATTCTATACGTAAATCACCACTCATGTAAGATTCTATACGTAAATCACCACTCATGTAAGGTTCTATGCGTAAATCACCACTCATGTAAGATTATATACGTAAATCATCCTCATGTAAGATTCTATACGTAAATCACCACTCATGTAAGATTATATACGTAAATCATCACTCATGTAAGGTTCTATGCGTAAATCACCCTTATGTAAGATTATATACGTAAATCACCACTCATGTAAGATTCTATGCGTAAATCACCACTCATGTAAGATTCTATACGTAAATCACCACTCATGTAAGACTATATACGTAAATCACCACTCATGTAAGGTTCTATGCGTAAATCACCACTCATGTAAGATTATATACGTAAATCACCACTCATGTAAGATTCTATACGTAAATCATCACTCATGTAAGGTTCTATACGTAAATCACCACTCATGTAAGATTCTATACGTAAATCACAACTCATGTAAGATTCTATACGTAAATCACCACTCATGTAAGATTATATACGTAAATCACCACTCATGTAAGATTCTATACGTAAATCACCACTCATGTAAGATTATATACGTAAATCACCACTCATGTAAAATTCTATGCGTAAATCACCACTCATGTCGGTGCATTACACCATGCACGTAAAATAACCAGATGAGACTCTAAAATGGGTCTCTGTCTGTATCATTGCACTATCCTACAACAATCTAAAATGACTAATCTCTTCAGGAGGCGTCAGAAACCGGTAGCGACGATAAATAAACGTACAACACACCCATAAAGAATTACGATTTAAAATGTAGAATACAACGAAACAGCCGCGACATTAGTAATTCCAGAAAATGTCGAAACACGAATCTGCATTTACATGTAGTTTAACATAACATAATTGTTAATTTCGTCCCAGTACAAAAACAAGCATAATTAATTTAGCATGTCCTAAGCCAATCAAGACTTTGCAATGCATATTTTAAGTTTAATATGATGTGTTTTTGTGGTTTAACCCATTCAACACCAAGTAACTGACATGGACTGTTCCTTGATATTATTAGACCAATAAATTAATAAGAAAATTACATTTGGACCAATTCATTTATCAATATGGGTAATTTTGTCTAAAAATAGTAATATTACTGGCAAAAAGTGTAGATCCTGATGAGACGGCTCATCTGGATCTACACTTTTTGTAAGCCTATTTAGAGGTCTGCGGTGTTGAAAGGGTTAAAGGTTAAACTTTTTTTAAAGCGACACTAAAACGATGTTAGTCTATACAAATTTATTTTTGCTCGATTGTGAAACAAGTTATTACAACTTATATATATCACTCTCGAGACTTCATTCCTGATGGAATCCATCGCCACGAGAGAAGAGGCAATGTGGAATTTAAATGCCTTGCCTAAGGGCACAATCGTAACGGTGCACCTAAGATCAGCATTGGAAAGGCACCCAAGCAGAACCACCGACTTACTGCACACCATCTGAATATCTTCATCTCATGAAATAATACGTCCCCCAAGTGGGATTCGAACTTACATCGATGGGAGGCAAGTGATTCGACGTCCACGCTGTCTGATATTTTGTATGTGTTTTACGTGTATTTAACGTCGCTACCGGTTGCCCATATGAGCGACGCCTCCTGAAGGGATTAGTCATTTTAAATGTTTGGAGGATAGTGCAATGATAGACAGAGACCCATTCCAGAGTCTCCTCTGGTTCTTTTACGTGCACGGTGTAAAGCACCAACACGAGACCTCGATCCCATCTGACAGGCTGTTAATTTTATTAAGGTCAGACGGAGGATCGAACCTGTGATCACCAGTCCAGCGTGTTAACCACTGGACTACAGATCCATCTGTTGTCTGATAAATTGCATAGCTATTGGATTAAATACATGTATGTATGTATGTATGTATGTATGTATGTATGTATGTATGTTCCTTTAATGTCAAACCCCTCGCGGGGACTTAGACACGTTTTCCTGGGCAGGCTTAGCCGACCTAAGCGATTAACCAATACTAAGCAACGTGTGTGAGGTGCCTTGCTCAATGACACTACATACGTGGCCTGACCGAGTATCGAACCCGGAAACGTTCGATTCCAAATCCGACGCTCTACCACTGGACCACGGACACCACATGTGAAATACAATCTGTGTATTCGATTAGTATTGATGAACAAATGAATAAGAATAGATGACACGTGACACACAAAACATAATAAACAAAGCATACATTGTTATAGCACATAACTTGTGCAATGATACAGACAGTGACCCATTCCAGAGTCTCATCTGGTTCTTTTACTGCACGTGTACAGCACCGACACGAGACCTCGGTTTAACGTCCCATCTGAAAGACTGTTAATTGTATTAGGGTCAGACGGGGGATCGAACCTGCGATCCCTGGATTACCAGTACGGATGCAGTTTAATATAATAAGGCTAAACATATACTGGCAAACAGAAACATGTAATATCTTCATATTTATGGTTGTTGTTACTGTTGCAATGTGCTGAATGACCACATAAGTATACGATTTCATCCGAGCCAACGAGAGTATTTATTTTTACAACGATTGGCTCGGATGAAAAAGTATAAACAAAATTTAAATAAAATATAAAATAAAAATAATGTAATGAAAAGGATCTTATGGTGACTTCATATTTTATAATGAAACTCATTTTGGAAGTATGCTATTAAACTCGCCAAAATGCTCGCTTAATAGCGAACTCCGAAACTAGTTTCATATAATATTGTATCTATATATAGATTATATATATATCATGTTTGTCAAAATTTCTGGAAATCAAATCCAGATTTATCTGAAGAATGTCCGACTGTCAATTTTCTGTTCTGTTCTTAGTTTATAAAAAACAAAAACAGCGACAAACAAACATATATAGTCCATGCCGAACGGACTGACGTCCCCGAGCCTACAACACAAACACCTCCCCCGTTCTCATTGTCTACCAACGCCATTAGACCCGGATATATGTTGGAGATGTAATTCACGTGTTTGGCTCGGAAGTGCATTCCGGTCTGCAGTGGCTTTTCGTCAGCTCTAAAGATGATGTAGGACTTGTCAGCCGGCTCGTATTGTGGCCAGTGTGTGGCATCGACGTTGTTTACGTTGTTTGGTGAGCTGACATTAAAGATACATTGTATAAATGAGTCACTATGAAGGGCACACAACATGATCGCAGGTTCGAGCCCCCGTCTGACACTAATAAAATTAACAGTCTTTCAGATGGGATGTTAAACCGAGGTCTCGTGTCGATGCTTTACACCGTGCACGTAAAAGAACCAGAGGAGACTCCGGAATGGGTCTCTCTCTGTATCATTGCACTACCCTCCAAAAATCTAAAATGACTAATCTCTTCAGGAGGCGTCGCTCATATGGGCAACCGGTAGCGACGATAAATAAATCTTAAACACACACACACACACACAAACCCAACATGTTTCATACGGAACCGAATAACTTGTGAAATGATATTGACATACTATTATTGTTTTTTTATCCTACCTTCATGTGAAATAGCGTACAAAAACGGCCTGCCTAATAAATGTTGCTTTATTAGTCAGTGCCTAATAAAGCTTTCGTGACGTCATAGGGCTAACCGTGGATATAAATAGAAATACCAATGCACAACATATTACCAAGTGCGTAGTGAGTTTGTAAGCTGTCATGGCTAGTTTGTTTGTTTTTGTGTCGGGTGCACACTCAGAATGTAGGATAAATAGAATATTAGGTTACTGTCTTATAAATTTTAATTTATTAGGCGAGTCGGAGAAAAAATACAATGCGAGGCTCTGCCTTTAAAATTTATAAGACAGTAACCTAATATTCTCTATTTATTTAAGTTCGTTTAACGTCGCTACCGTTGCCCATTTTAGCGGCAGGCAGTTTTACCTTACACGCACGGTCATGGGCCCAAGCGGTTAACCAGTACTTGGTGTACCAACATACATAAGAAACTGCCAACTTGTTCATATAAATGAGGCAGGGTCTGAGCCGGGATCGAACCCGTGACTATCAGTGATGATATGTTACAGTGCTATTTAAGTCAGTGACCTTAACCACTCGACCACGGAGTCGGACAACATACTGTTAACGGCGGTGTGTTTGCTTTTCTGGAGTTGAACGACGCACCAACAAATTAGGTCATATGGCGACACTCCACAGCTATTATCTGTGAAGGAAGACACCCATCCTAGTAGTTCGGGCACGGACAGGCACTCGTGTGCAATCTCTGACGTTCCACAAGCCATCTGGAAAGCGTCCTCACATGAAATCACAGTGGGGTTAGAATCTAAAGCGGGGCAAATTACTTGAAGTCAACGACATTATCAATTTGTCACGGACAACCACCCCGGAGTCCCACCACTGCGGTCACCCACCCGGAGTCCCACTCCGCGACACCCACCACCTGATGACATTGGCATCAAGTTATGTTGTATATCATAGAATAGAATATCAGGTAAATTTGTACTAACACAGACGGATCTGTAACCCAGTAGTTAACACATTGCACTGGTAATCCAGGTATCACAGGTTCGACCCCCCGTCTGACCCTAATACAATTAACATTCTTTCAGATGGTACTTTAAACCGAGGTCTCGTGTCGGTGCTTTACACCGTGCAAGTAAATGAACAACAGGAGACTCTGGAATGGTATTGCACTATCCTCCATAAATCTAAAATGACTAATCTCTCTTGGATGCGTCGCTCATACGGGCAACCGGTAGCGATGATAAATAAACGTAAAACACAACAATTCTTACCCGGTTTTAGCAAACTGTGTCCAGTATTCCATCATAGAAGCCGACAAGATTCTTTCATTGTCCGGCATGACAGACGACGGGTCTACAGATTGGATGTTGTAAAACATCATATAGGGACTAGGGAAGCCAAGCACGAACGGAAGTTCCTCGGCATGGTCGGCGTTCTTGATCCAGTCAGGAGAGAGAGTATGAGAAGCTTGGTTTATGTTCGAAATGATACATATACGTGTTGCCGTGTTCCTCCTCACCCACGTGAGCATTTAGGGATTGCACGGTTGATCCGGTGTAAAATATGTCTTTCACTATGTCAAGAAAGACAGACCGGCGAGATACGTCGTCGTACGAGTGTGACCAGTCGGGGTACCGGAACTCATGTAACATGGAATTAGAAACGGCTTCAATGTTTGTCTTTTTCATATACTTGAATAGTGTATTCATGTATTGGTCAAGTTCATACTTCGACATGCCAGCCTGTAGGTTGGCTGCATCGTAACCGCCCAATCGGGCCAGGATAGTAGATTCGGAGAATCCTTCGTAAGTGTTCAACCCGATAATATAATCAAGTTCGGCGAATTGAGCAATAGCATTCATTGATTTAGCAGTGTGTTCCTTGTATATATGTTCCGGGTCATATTTGATGAACTCGCCATCCTGGCGTGGTAGGAAGCTTTCTTCAAATGAGAAATGCTGTTGAATTTCACTGACAGGCAGAAATCGGAGACATTCCATCATTTCATCATATGTTCTATTTACGCAGCTGGCCTTCTTCGCTAGGCTGTCGAACAGAGGATCGGGGTGTTTTTCATATGCCCAAAATGACCCTACGGCACCGCTCTCTGCGATAACGCGCTGGAATAGCCCTTTGTTTCCTTCAAACAGAGCTTGATAGAGTACAGATACCGCACCGGCGGATTCGCCAAATACTGTCACCCTGTCAGGGTCGCCACCAAACGCCGCGATGTTATCATGCACCCATTGTATCGCCATGTGCTGGTCCCATAGCCCGTAATTGCCTTTCAGCCCATGTTTCTCGTTTGCCAAAAATCCATACGCACCGTGCCGGTAGTTTATGGAGACTGTGACGACATCTTTAGGTGCAGTTAGAGGAACAAGCATCCGCGCCTCCTGAAACGCTAGCTGAAAAGCTCCGCCATATATAAAGATCATAACCGCCTTTTTACTGTCCTTAGAGGCAATTCCAGGAACAAAGACATTTAGATTCAGACAATCTTCAGAAACTGGAACCAGCTCAAGCGCATCCCACCATTTTATATTTTGTGGACAGCCACATTTTAGTTCAGTCGCGCTGTAGGTTTCGGTAAAGTTTTGCTTTTTATCCGGCTTTGCGAATCGTCTGTGCCCACTTGTTGGCTCTGCAAACGGTATTCCCAAGAAGCTGGATATTGTGTATGACTTGTTGTCATGGCGAACCGTCGAAACCACGCCCATGATATCTCCTACCGGCGGTGAAACAGTAACATGGTTACCTTGACACTGAACCAGTATAAACAAACACTGAATGAAAGCAAATATTAGTAACGTCATTGTTATTATTTTTTACTCGTACGCAGTAATCCAGTATATATATATGTATATGCACTATATGAACACGTATGATGTGAATTTTACGAATACCTGTCCCTCTAATCCGATGCAGACTTGTATATAAGTTAATATTGCGATAGTGGGTGGTGACACGCTCTACAAATTTACTAATAACGCGTTTTAGAAGTTGAAATTAGAGTAGATATAGTAATTATGTAGTGACCCGTAAGAATACATTCAATGCATAGGATAGATCATGAATTGTCTCGCTTCGCTCGGTGTATATATCGTTCAGAGTTGATCTATCTGACTATGTTTATTTATCGTCGCTACCGGTTGCCCATATGAGCGACGCCTCCTGAAGAGATTAGTCATTTTAGATTTTGGAGGATAGTGCAATGATACAGATAGAGAACCCATTCCAGAGTCTTCTCTGGTTCTTTTACGTGCACGATGTAAAGCACCGACACGAGACCTCGGTTTAAAGTCCCATCTGAAAGACTGTTAATTTTATTAGGGTCAGACGGGGGATCGAACCTGTGATCCCTGGATTACCAGTCCAGCGTGTTACCACTGGACTATAGATCCGTCTGTTGGGCGATCTTGCATATCAACTCCGGTCACATGTACTTACCCAGATAGCCAAGGGTCAGTGGCCATGTTAACTGTCATATGACACATCTAGGTCACATGGTTAAGTACTAAACTATGTTGGCTATTCACTACAGTTGCTAAAACTTGTGGCCCAAACCATTTGTATTTTCATGCTAGTGTGTATCTGTATGGCATATTTAAAATATGATTATACCGAATGTGCTACATATTGACCCACAATCCATAGTGTGGAAATCGTGCTAGCGCAGTGGTAGAGCGTTCGCTTCATGTGCGAAATACCCGGGGTACGAGCCCCACTGGGGCCGTTACGATTGGGACTTTAGGCAAGGCATTTAAATTCCACGTTACCTTCTCTATCTCCCTCGTTGCGATGGAATCCATCAGGAATGAGGTCTCGAGAGTGATTAATATAAGTTAAGAATTATGCTGTAAATACACCGGTGCTCAAAGAACTCCACTGGATTCCTGTACAAATTATAGTGTGGAGTTTAAGATTCTCAGCCACACATAGCCGTAGCCGTCTCCGTAGCCCAGTGGTCTAAGGCGTCCGCATACGGAGCGGGAGGTCGAAGGTTCGAATCTCGTCAGGGGTTCGTTCTGATATGGCCGGTTGGTGAGCCGCCAGCTAATTAAATAATGGTTACCGATTGCCGATAGGATTTGGGAAGTATTGATGTTCATAAAAAAGGAGGTGTCTCATAAGTCAGAAATGGCTGGCTCTTTAATAAACACTATAATAAACAAACACTTTACTTTACTTTTTATAAAGCATTATTGCATACGTTACTATAAATAGTAACACATTTAATGGTAGGAAAGCAAAATACCTGGTCGACGCGGGCAATATATTTCGATTTTCGGCTATGCTGCGCCAATATCGGATATTGGCCCGCGCGTGCTGGGCACGCGCAGATAACAAATCACGAGCATGTGTCACAGGTAGCAACAACATAGTAACTACATTGTGTAAACATGGCCGCCGAAGCAACACTAAAGTCGTTGTCTGACAGATTGTTGTCTCTTGACTGTAAAATGGCTGAGCGAAATAAGCAAATAACAGCTGAAGAAACATACGGCTATATATGCAATAAAGTTAAAGTTATTAAACGGCTGCGGTGGGCCATTTGTGGATATCGGCGCACCTATCCGAGGGCCAATATCTCCATAGGGTGCGCCAATATCCACAAATGGCCCACCTCCGCGGTTTAATAACCTCTGAATACTTGACCAAGGCCCGAAATACACCAAAGACCTGATTGAAATATACAGACCTGCGCGAAAGCCGAGGTGGAAAACTCACACAAACTTGTGCCAAAATAACGTTTTGTAACATATGGTAGCAGAAGTTTCCAACATGCATCATTGTGGAATTCACTATCCGGTGTTGCGGGAGCCTCATAGGTAGGGGTCGACCGAATAACTGGACCGGCTACACTCTGTGATACACTTCTTGGAAGTAGATTTTAGTTTGGTGTGTTCCATCTAACGATGTATCTATAGCATTTTGCATTTTAATTCTTAACCTTTATTCTTTTATTTACTGTTCTTAGTATTTTTGATAAACATTTTACATTGTTTTATTATTATTATTATTATTATTCCTACCAAATTGTTGTCCCTAATGTTGACTATTGTAATGTGTGTTGTAAAAATGTCTTACTTTGCTAAATTAATGTTAAGCACTTTTGAACGTAAAATTCCAGTATGAAAAGAGTGCTATACAAATCTGGTATAATAATAATATAATAATAATAATGTTAATACACGTTTTATATATTAAGCTTCGCGAGTCACCTTGTGACTTACACTGCTCTAGTGGGTTGGTTGATGGCATCTGAGCGTACTTTTCTTCTGGAAAAAATTAATTCTTTCATTTAAATTTAATTGTAGTATCACGCGACGCACTTCTAGTATTGTTCATACAAAATAAACCATAACATGTATATCTGATGCAATGGGGAGGACCGAATCTAATGTTGTTATAACTTTATGTATTGTGATTATATACAATAAAATATGATTATATATCTATCTTGCAGTGGAACTATATATCTATCTTGCAATGGGACTATATATCTATCTTGCAGTGGAACTATATATCTAACTTGCAATGGAACTATATATCTATCTTGCAATGGAACTATATATATATCTTGCAATGGAACTATATATCTATCTTGCAACGGAACTATATATCTATCTTGCAGTGGAACTATATATCTATCTTGCAATGGAACTATATATCTATCTTGCAATGGAACTATATATCTATCTTGCAATGGGACTATATATCTATCTTGCAATGGAACTATATGTCTATCTTGCAATGGAACTATATATCTATCTTGCAATGGAACTATATATCTATCTTGCAATGGAACTATATATCTATCTTGCAATGGAACTATATGTCTATCTTGCAATGGAACTATATATCTATCTTGCAATGGAACTATATATCTATCTTGCAATGGAACTATATATCTATCTTGCAATGGAACTATATGTCTATCTTGCAATGGAACTATATGTCTATCTTGCAGTGGAACTATATATATATCTTGCAGTGGAACTATATATTCTATCTTGCAATGGAACTATATGTCTATCTTGCAGTGGAACTATATATATATCTTGCAGTGGAACTATATATCTATCTTGCAATGGAACTATATGTCTATCTTGCAATGGGACTATATATATATATCTTGCAATGGAACTATATATCTATCTTGCAATGGAACTATATATCTATCTTGCAATGGAACTATATATCTATCTTGCAATGGAACTATATGTCTATCTTGCAATGGAACTATATATCTATCTTGCAATGGAACTATATGTCTATCTGCAATGGAACTATATGTCTATCTTGCAATGGAACTATATATATATCTTGCAATGGAACTATATATCTATCTTGCAATGGAACTATATATCTATCTTGCAGTGGAACTATATATATATCTTGCAATGGAACTATATATCTATCTTGCAATGGAACTATATGTCTATCTTGCAATGGGAATATATATATATATCTTGCAATGGAACTATATATCTATCTTGCAATGGAACTATATATCTATCTTGCAATGGAACTATATATCTATCTTGCAATGGAACTATATGTCTATCTTGCAACGAAACTATATATCTATATTGCAATGGAACTATATATCTATCTTGCAATGGAACTATATATCTATCTTGCAATGGAACTATATATCTATCTTGCAATGGAACTATATGTCTATCTTGCAATGGAACTATATATCTATCTTGCAATGGAACTATATATGCATATCTTGCAATGGCACTATATATATATCTTGCAATGGAACTATATATGCATATCTTGCAGTGGAACTATATGTATATCTTGCAATGGAACTATATGTCTATCTTGCAGTGGAACTATATGTCTATCTTGCAATGGAACTATATGTCTATCTTGCAATGGAACTATATATCTATCTTGCAATGGAACTATATGTCTATCTTGCAATGGAACTATATATCTATCTTGCAATGGAACTATATGTCTATCTTGCAATGGGACTATATATATATCTTGCAATGGAACTATATATCTATCTTGCAATGGAACTATATGTCTATCTTGCAGTGGAACTATATATATATCTTGCAGTGGAACTATATATCTATCTTGCAATGGAACTATATGTCTATCTTGCAATGGAATTATATATATATCTTGCAATGGAACTATATATCTATCTTGCAGTTGAACTATATATATATCTATCTTGCAGTGGAACTATATGTCTATCTTGCAGTGGAACTATATATATATTGCAGTGGAACTATATATATATCTTGCAATGGAACTATATATCTATCTTGCAATGGAACTATATATATATATTGCAATGGAACTATATATCTATCTTGCAGTGGAACTATATATCTATCTTGCAGTGGAACTATATATATATCTTGCAATGGAACTATATATCTATCTTGCAATGGAACTATATATCTATCTTGCAATGGAACTATATATCTATCTTGCAGTGGAACTATATGTCTATCTTGCAGTGGAACTATATGTCTATCTTGCAGTGGAACTATATGTTTATCTTGCAGTGGAACTATATATATATATCTTGCAGTGGAACTATATATCTATCTTGCAGTGGAACTATATATCTATCTTGCAGTGGAACTAGTACTATATAATATATCTTGCATTGGAACTATGTGTCTCTATTGAAATGGAACTGTAACGAGACGGTATCTCGACAGACACTCATGAATAACACATGCAATGCATGTAGGACTGTTCTTGTACTTGTATGACCTTGAACAATTATGTATGACAATGTAGACAACTTATTGCTATTGCACACATAATTCGAGTTACCCCACCCACTTATTTGCATTGGTAGCATGGATATTATATTGGGCCTTTACGCATATATGGTTAAATATATGCATGTACTATGGTGTTCTGCATATGTAAATATGCAATCTACTTGAATTGCTTTATTTAAAGAAAGCTACATTAGCTTTTCAATTGTGAGAAACACTATGAACTTTTGTAATTGTTCCCGACACGGAGCGGGAGGTCGAAGGTTCGAATATCGTCAGGGGTTCGTTCTGATATGGCCGGTTGGTGAGCCGCCAGCTAGTTAAATAATGGTTACCGATTGCCTACCAGCCTGACGTCTGGCACACAAGCATAGGATTCGGGAAGTACTGATGTTCATAAAAAAGAGGTGTCTCATAAGTCAGAAATGACTGGCCCTTTAAATAGGGGTGACACTATAATAAACAAACACTTTACTTTACATTTCAGTAAATGTACATTTCAGATTATGGCTGAATTACAGCTTACGACACAGTGTCTATATGAAACTGTGGTAGTAATCGATAGATCAATATGGAGACTTACCAATTCATTTATTAATTCCATCCTGAATAAACCTTAGGGATTGTAAATCAGGACAATATGTAGAAAATTGTATTCACTTCCGCGTTCAGTCAGCCATATTTGCTACCGAGCGCGTGATATCGACATGACGTCATATGGTCAATATGACATCACCAGCTATTATAAAAGTAAGAACCACGCTAAAAACCGGGTGTGTCACTTTGACATCCATGATAGCAGGCCACGTTTAAAGATGTCCAATGAGGAGAAAGAGGTAAATTGTTTTAGGGATTCCTGTAAGCTTAAGGGGGCTTAAGCTATTTAGTGTGTTAATGAAAGCTTAATGGGGCTTAAGCTAGTTCGTGTGTTAATGGAAGCTTAAGGGGGATTAAGCTATTTAGTGTGTTAATGGAAGCTTAAGGGGGCTTAAGCTATTTAGTGTGTTAATGGAAGCTTAAGGGGGCTTAAGCTATTTAGTGTGTTAATGAAAGCTTAATGGGGCTTAAGCTATTTAGTGTGTTAATGAAAGCTTAATGGGGCTTAAGCTATTTAGTGTGTTAATGAAAGCTTAAGGGGGCTTAAGCTATTTAGTGTGTTAATGGAAGCTTAAGGGGGCTTAAGCTATTTCGTGTGTTAATGAAAGCTTATGGGGGCTTAAGCTATTTAGTGTGTTAATGAAAGCTTAAGGGGACTTAAGCTAGTTCGTGTGTTAATGGAAGCTTAAGGGGGCTTAAGCTAGTTCGTGTGTTAATGAAAGCTTAAGGGGGCTTAAGCTATTTAGTGTGTTAATGAAAGCTTAAGGGGACTTAAGCTAGTTCGTGTGTTAATGGAAGCTTAAGGGGGATTAAGCTATTTCGTGTGTTAATGAAAGCTTAAGGGGACTTAAGCTGTGTTCGCGATTTAATTAAAGTGTCTTAAACTGTTCTAGTGATTCCTGGACGCTTAAGGTGGATTAAGCTAGTTAGTGTGTTAATGAAAGCTTAAGGGGGCTTAAGCTGTGTTCGCGATTTAATTAAAGTTTAAAGTGTCTTAAACTGTTTTAGTGATTCCTGGAAGCTTAAGGTGGCTTAAGCTACTTAGTGTGTTAATGAAAGTTTAAGGGGACTTAAGCTGTGTTCGCGATTTAATGGATGCTTAATGTTTTTGTAAGAGTTATTAGAAATAAACATCATAAACGTATTGATTGTCTCCGTAGTCCTTTGTAGTGAATAGGAGTTAGCCGAAAGCCGGGCCCAGGCGAACCCGTGTAGGAATTGCGCACAGTCCAACAACTGGGTGCGATTCGCTACAGAACCAGGGGCGTACCCAGCCAATTTTGATGTGGACTCCAAACGAGCACCGAAGGTGCGAGTGGTGTAGGGGGGTCTGGGGGCTTCACCCCCCCCAGAAATTGTTTGAAACCTGGACGTCATTTGGTGCACTCTGACGACTCTGAAAACTAATTATATTCCGATAAATACACTTGGAAAACGTATGTTTTTTATGCGGCAATTTGTAAAAATGTCTGAACTATACTGTACATCAGTGCATCGTCTGAGTTTCATATCTTTAGCTGGGTATGTGTATGAAAAGGGAGTGAATCTACATGTAGGTAGATCTACCTGCTTGTGCCTATACTTGTGCTTTTACTTGCAAAGAACTACCTGTGGTAATGTATATAGACTAGAGTAAAACTCTGACGTCATCGTACACTGACTACACTCACTACTCACTAGTGATTGACAATGGATTCAATGTCAGTATTTTTATGAGTTTATCATATTTAACTATTAAAATCTCAACCCTCATTTACCAGTACATAGTGTAGCGTCATCTTTCAACAGTACGTTAACAGTGTTCCTGGTAAGCTCCAGTACTAAGCAGTTCTTTGCAAGTAAAAGCACAAGTATAGGCACAAGCAGGTAGATCTACCTACATGTAGATTCACTCCCTTTTCATACATATACCCAGCTAAAGATATGAAACTCAGACGATGCACTGATGTACAGTATAGTTCAGACATTTTTACAAATTGCCGCATAAAAAACATACGTTTTCCAAGTGTATTTATCGGAATATAATTAGTTTTCAGAGTCGCCAGAGTGCACCAAATGACGTCCAGGTTTCAAACAATGTATGGGGGGAAGCCCCCCCTACACCACTCGAACCTTCGGTGCTCGTTTGGAGTCTACATCAAGATTGGCTGGGTACACCCCTGTATATATCTGGAGATACTGATCTTATGACCTTATTGTAAGAGTAAATTATCTGAGGTCGATAGATTAAGTGGGACATACTTATATGTGTTTTGTTTGTCTAAACCGTTGACAAGTAGATTATAGCCTACAGGATGGAACACACGCCGATTTGTTGAGATCATATATACATTAATATCACGGATTATAAAGGTTTGTCCGCCCCGGGTTGTAATAATAACCGGTAGCAACGACCAACTAGACGCTGTACATTTTAGTAAAGGGGGTAGGTAGGCCTAATGTTGTTCTTTAAATATGCCGCATTCATTTAATCTAATGACATACAAGTTAATTTATTCAATTAGGCATACTATAACGATAAACGTGGATTGAATTGGAAAATATCCGAAATTGGACATTTAGTTTTACGAATTTTAAACCTGTGTATTACCTGTTATCCCTGTGTTGAAAAATGGAACGTCCCAACTCACTATATAAGAACACGTCTGGGCTGTATATGTCGGTTATAAATATTTCTATATTTATTTATAACCTCCTAGCGTCTTATTTGCATCTCGATAGTTATACAAAGTATCAGATCATGTTCCGACGTATTCGACGATGTCTTTTGGCAGCGATCTTTCCCTGCGTGTATGGTAAGTAACCTGTTTTATTTACTTTAGGGACTGTTTCATTATTTAACGTCGCGGATGGGGGTGGGGGCACAGGGATTCGGCACGTTTGGGGGTACTAGTATATATATTTAAGTATTGGATTATGATTATTCTTCCTATATAAAAAAACATCTTGTTACATTCTAATAATCCAATCAGAACGCTCGTTTCAACGCGAATTGCACCGCTATAGAAATTTTCAAAACAAATTGAAAATGCTACGAAATCTCTTTTTGACGTACATTATTGCCGAATAAACCTACACGTTAGTGTAAACACATTTTATTGATAATGTTATTCACAGTTAAAACTCCCGTCGAAGATTTGTTTTTGTTGCTGACAGAACCCGTGTCCTAGTATGGAAATGTGACCTGCTATGGCCAATGTATGTGGCAATTGTTTGCAAAGTATACATGCATGCAGCTTAAAGTTGTGTTTTATTTGAAGAACAATATAAAGACTCGGGATAGGCGTTGTATTTGGACAGATTTGTACAAAATTGTTTCAGATAGGGCCATTTTACTGATCGATGCGAAATCTGACATCCAACAGAGTAGAATCCCTGTACTTAAATATATATACTAGTACCCCCAAACGTGCCGAATCCCTATGGGTGGGGGGAGGTATTTTTCCAATACTTATGTTGCATGATGACTTTCCAGGATACGTGTACATGTAGTTTTTTCTTCTCCTGCCTATCAATCATTTTCTAATTATTATTGAGATCAGTGTGTTGTGGCGGAGAGTAGACCACCAACATTTATTAGTGGCGTCCGTGGTAGAGCGTCGTATTTGGAATCGAACGGTCCAGGGTTCGATACTCGGTCAGGCCACATATGTAGTGTCATTGAGCAAGGCACCTCACACACATTGCTTAGTACTGGTTAATCGCTTAGGTCGGCTAAGCCTGCCCAGGAAAACATGTCTAAGTCCCCGCGAGGGGTTTGACATTAAAGGAACATACATACAACATTTCCTCGGTACAAACCAACACTCAACTCTCCAACATTGATGCCGGTCAAAAGCTATACACAGCTTATAATAATTGTATGTACCATGCTGACAGTAAATAAAATTGGTTTGATTTGATTTGTAAGCTACTGACAACTTGCTCACATAGTCATATCGCTATTTATCAGTTGTCCCTGATAGGGAGCGAACCTGCAGCCCTGATGACAGCGATGAAAGGCGAGTTTGAGCGACGGCGCTTGAGACCACTCGGCCACGAAGGCTCTTGTTCTGTAACTTTATAGAAATTTATTGGTGAAATAAAATGTGTTATTCCACTGGTTGAAAGCAATGGAATAACACATTTGATTTCTCACTGGTTTGTACCTGTCGTGCCTAGCCACTGCATGTTGAAATGGTGTCAACGCGAACGTTTTCAGACTCGATCCGTCAGTGACATCATTAATGACGTGTTATATGACATCATTTATTGTCGTCCAAGCACGAGTTCTCGCGCCAATAGCGCACGGTTACATAATGTTTCAAAACTTTTAAGGAACATGTGATAGCGCAGTGGTAGCATGTTAGCTTCATGTGCAAAAGGCACCAAGTTCACGCCCAGCTGTAGCCTTTACAATTGTGCCCTAAGGCAAGGCATTTAACTTCCACATTGACTCCAATCTCTCGTATCGATGGATTCCATCAGGAACAATGTCTCGAAAGAGATAAATATATCGTCTGTTGACACGTTTTCCATATGTACATGTTTTCGATACTTGGATACAAGGTATTCGACACTGCATCATTTATTCCGCTGAAATAGTTTTCCAATATGCATCGTAAAATAAGTGAATAATCCTTCATTTTATAACTAGTATAAAAAAGAACAGGTTTTATCAGTTGCATAGCAACTGCATTTTTAATCAAAGTGTATGAAAATGAGGATTTTCAGCTTCAGAAAGTCACATGATTATCAATTGACAATGATATTTCAATATGGTACAGGGTGTCTCAAAAACCGCCATACATTGTATGTTTTTACTAACATTAAGAGAATTTGTGAAGAATATTAATATCTTCAATACCGTCATTTGACCTTCATGGATTATTAGTATTATTACTATTACATGCCAGACTACAGCCATATGTCTCTAAGTACAGGATGTACTCACCTACTGCCATGACAAATGTCTACCAGGCAGTTAGGGAGCTCAATGAAAATGCTGGTCTGTGGAAGACTGTGGTCAGACACAATATTTATTTGATGAATTCATATGTCCCTACCATGACAACTACACTGAGAAATAGACATAAAGCAATTTGAATAAAGATCCAGAATGACCCCATAGCTATGTTGTTATTTATTAATTACATGGTTACATTTGGACAGTAACTATACAATGATACTCTTCATTTTAGAGGGTATCGATAATATGTCAATATTTTAAATGGCAGCTTTGTTGTTTTGATGGTCATTATTTTTTTATAATGATATGGATAAATGGAAATGAATTAATTGAAAGATAATGTATATTTGGGACTACTTTCCAGAGCAACAATGCCTATGTTATCAAAAACCGGTCAATCAATGATAAGTTGTAAGAAATTGTTTCGCAATCAAACTAAAATAAATTTCCATAAACTAAGGAACATTTTCTGAAACAGTGTGACGCTAACCAAGTATAATTGAACATAAAACAACTATTTCTGATTGCTTACATGTTGCCGAGAGCAGACAAACACTCGCAATTTATGCAAATGATGGTGAATGGCATGCTTACATGTTGCGTATAATTGAACATAAAACAACTATTTCTGATTGCTTACATGTTGCCGAGAGCAGACAAACACTCGCAATTTATGCAAATGATGGTGAATGGCATGCTTACATGTTGCCGAAAGCAGACAAACACTCGCAATTCTTGCATATGATGGTGAATGGCATGCTTACATGTTGCCGAGAGCAGACAAACACTCACAATTCTTGCATATGATTGTGAATGGCCAAGGTATGAGGAATATATCTTGTATATATGACTAGATTGTGACGAGATGTTTTATATCATTGTAGGGGTTGACGAGGCAGAGGAGGGAGACCAGTCGTGCAGCGACTTGGTAGTGGTGGAACAGCCTGACCGTGACGTGGACCAGCCTGACCGTGACATGGACCAGCCTGACCGTGACGTGGTAGTGGTGGACCAGCCTGATAGTGACGTGGTGGTGGACCAGTCAGGTAGCGACCTCGTGGTAGACGTTCCTGTGGAGGTTATGGATCAGCCAACCGTTGAGGACGATGGCGTGGATGGTAAGTTTCCCATGTTTAAGATTAGTTCATGAATCTAAAAGAATAAATGTTTCCTTTAATAGCAGGATTTACTACACTATGATGCAACACCATCACACTGGAGATAACCATGTAATGACATTTTTCTCTATAGCACAATGATTCTAATATTTGCTTAGTGAAGGCAGCTAGCATAGAAATGGGCTATATGAACTTTTGTTTTTAATACTTAGTTTGAACAACTTATATTAATCACTCTCGTTGGCTGTAAGCGTATATGTGGTCATGTGGGAGGAAACCGGAGTACCCGTAGAAAACCCACCTGTCCGTTCCATCTCACATACTTCCCTGTCCGAGGAGCGAACCCGGGTCGCATTGGTGAGAAGCGAGCGCGCTAAACATTGCGCTAATCCGGCAACCGATATATCAACTTTGGGAATGCACAAGATTTTATAACACTTGACATTTGTTTTCATCGAGTTTTAACCTCGACACTTGATCGTAATTTCAAATTTATAATTATGCATGATCAGAGAAGGGGACATTGTTCTAAATTCCAATAGGATTCATTTCAATGCCCTGAGCCTTAATATTTTTGTTTTAACACGCTAGCGTCAGATAAAATCAGTTTTGCAAACAGCATAGAGCCAGATCAGACGGCACAAAACTTTCCGTCTGATCAGGCCCTATGATGTCTGCTATTCGGACAGTGGAGCTAAAACACTTGGCTGAATAGCAAACAACATAGATCTTGATCAGACATGGTGTTGCACCACAGCTGATCTGGATCATGTTGTTTACAAATGTGATTTTATTTACTCAGCAGACAATGGATTAAAATGCAATTTGACAATTGTTTAGCATAGATAATAAATAGATATGCATATAGAGAGTGCATCTTCGATGGGTACTTTCCCATTTTAATGATATCTGCCGTAATACCATACATGGCATATCTGACACAATTTGATGCTTCCTCATGTCGTGAGACATTTCCTCACACAGTGATTTTTTTCTCATGGCGTAAGACATTTTCTCACACAATTTGATGCTTTCTCATGGAGTAAGACATTTCCTCACACAATTTGATGTTTTCTCATGGTTTAAGACATTTCCTCATACAATTTGGTGCTTTCTCACCACATAAGACATTTCCTCACATAATTAGATGTTTTCTCATGTCGTAAGACATTTCCTCATACAAGTTGATGCTTTCTCGTGGCGCAAGACATTTCCTCACACAATTTGGTGCTTTCTCATGGCGTAAGACATTTCCTCACACAATTTTATGCTTTCTCACGGCGTAAGACATTTCCTCATACAATTTGGCGCTTTCTCACGGCGTAAGACATTTCCTCACACAAGTTTACGCTTTCTCACGGCGTAAGTAGTGTGTGACATTAACTTTTTAAAACCATAGCCAATGGGGCTATGAACTTTTAATTTGTCATAGCCCAAGCCATTTCTTTATAGCCCCACCAGAATTTACTAAAATATACTCTCGGAATAAGTTTTCGAAACAAAAAACCCTACTATGTACTACAAAACAAATCTGTACGTTTATTTACTTTTATTTAATTTTCTTGGGAGAACTTCATCAATTTTATCAGGATGACACTGTACTCCTCATCGGAGTCGAGACAGGAGCCGTCTTCATCTATGTCTGTATATCGCTTGCACACGGAACATCCTGGCAATCTTCAGTATCAGATGGGGTCGGGGTAGATGCAGGCTGCCTTGATGTGGTGTGACCTGTGTCTCTAGCGAAATCAGGCCTTCTTGGCATTATATTGTCCTTCTTATCATGCTCCAGCCAGTCCCTCCCAATCGTCCAAGACTGCTGGAAGTTGCGATCTCGTACCTAAAATAAACAATAGTTTAATAAGCTACTGATGTAGATATTGAATCAGTCTGAGTTAGTGTATCTGCTTTCAGAGTGTATGACTATATAGTGGTGACAGGTGAGTGCACACAGGTACGCCATATAGTAGATCCATGACAGGCTTGAAATTTAATTATGGACAGAATTCAGAAAAGTCCAATTTCAATCAAAATGATTGAAAACATTCAGTGGCATACTAGGATAAATGCATCAATCCCATAATCAAACGTTCATAAGTGATAATTTCAATAGCACAATGACATGTTCGTGTACGAACTGACACGGTCAACTCACTGAAGCTCTACTACGTATTGTATCCGAAATAAGTAGACATCCGAATATCAGTCAAGTTAGTAAAATGGTTGATTTAGTCTCGAAACCTACCTCTTTTTCGTACTTCCTGCGTTTTTCCTTTTCTTCCTCCGCAGTTGCTGGTATTTGGCGCTTCTTTTTTTTCCGGGCACTGCCCCTTGTACATACTTTAATTTATTTAGCATTTTGCTATTTTGACTACGATTTTTTGTGGGCCTTTGGCGGAAGTCACCCAGCGGAAATCGTGAAACGGTGTTAGGATAAAAAATTACGGTAAACAAATGGTTTAGCGATTTCGCTGAATGCTGTTTAAAAGAGGAATAGCTTTTTTATTTACATAGCCCGGCGGGCCACACTGGCAACTTTTTGTGTGGCCCGAGCCATTATTTCGTAGCCGCGGGCCACCGTTAATGTCGCACACTGCGTAAGACATTTCCTCACACAATTTGATGCTTTCTTATGGCGTAAAATATTTCCTCACACATTTTGATGCTTTCTCATGGCGTAAGACATTTCCTCACACAATGTTATGCTTTCTCACGGCGTAAGACATTTCCTCATACAATTTGGTGCTTTCTCACGGCGTAAGACATTTCCTCACAATTTTATGCTTTCTCATGGCGTAAGACATTTCCTCACATAATGTTATGCTTTCTCACGGCGTAAGACATTTCCTCACACAATGTTATGCTTTCTCACGGCGTAAGACATTTCCTCACACAATTTGATGCTTTCTTATGGCGTAAAATATTTCCTCACAAAATTTGATATTTTCTCATGGCGTAAGACATTTTCTCATACAATTTGATGCTTTCTCACCACGTAAAATATTTCCTCACATAATTTGATGCTTTCTCATGGCGTAAGACATTTCTTCACACAATTTGATGCTTTCTCATGGCGTAAGACATTTCTTCACACAATTTGATGCTTTCTCATGGCGTAAGACATTTCCTCACACAATTTGGTGCTTTCTCATGGTATAAGACATTTCCTCACACAATTTTATGCTTTCTCATGGTGTAAGACATATCCTCACACAATTTGATGCTTTCTCATGGCGTAAGACATTTCCTCACACAATTTTATGCTTTCTCATGGCGTAAGACATTTCCTCACATAATGTTATGCTTTCTCACGGCGTAAGACATTTCCTCACACAATGTTATGCTTTCTCACGGCGTAAGACATTTCCTCACACAATTTGATGCTTCCTCGCAGCATAAGTCATTTCCTCACACAATTTGATGCTTCCTCGCAGCATAAGTCATTACCTCACACAATGTGATGCTTCCTCGCAGCATAAGTCATTACCTCACACAATGTGATGTTTCCTCGCAGCATAAGTCATTTCCTCACGCAATGTGATGCTTCCTCGCAGCATAAGTCATTCCCTCACGCAATTTGATGCTTCCTCGCAGCATAAGTCATTCCCTCACGCAATTTGATGCTTCCTCGCAGCATAAGTCATTCCCTCACGCAATTTGATGCTTCCTCGCAGCATAAGTCATTCCCTCACGCAATTTGATGCTTCCTCACAGCAGAAGTCATTTCCTCATGCAATTTGATGCTTCCTCGCAGCATAAGTCATTCCCTCACGCAATGTGATGCTTCCTCGCATAAGTCATTCCCTCACGCAATGTGATGCTTCCTCACTAATTTTCTACACAGTAAGTCCCAACCTACTAGTGACTTTTAACTTGAATTTTGGCCTAAAACAGAAATTGTTCATTTCATGAAATGATTATTTCTGGAAGATCAATGTATTGATTTGAAACTTTGCATACAAGCATTTGGCTATTCATGAACAAGCATAAAGCACATTTTATATTTCGGTGAAACATCACTCGGAGTCGGTCAGCACTCATGGCGAGACACCCAAGGGGCAGTCAGCACTTGTAGTGAACCGTGCATGACGATACACCCATGGGGCAATTAGCACTTGTAGTGAACCGTGCATGACGATACACCCATGGGGCAATTAGCACTTGTAGTGAACCGTGCATGGTGAGACACCCATTAGGCGGTCAGCACTCGTAGACTGTTGTAGTGAACCATGCATGGTGAGACACTCATGGGGCAGTCAGCACTCATAGTGAACCATGCATGGCGAGACACCCATGGGGCGGTCAGCACTTGTAGTGAACCGTGCATGGCGAGGCATTTATGGGGCAGTCAGCACTTGTAGTGAACCATGCATGGTGAGACACACATGGGGCAGTCAGCACTTGTAGTGAAGCGTGCATGGCGAGACACACATGGGGCAGTCAGCACTCGTAGTGAACCATGTATGGTGAGACACCCATGGGGCGGTCTGCACTTGGGTGTCTGTAGTGAACCATGTATGGTGAGACACCCATGGGGCAGTCAGCACTCGTAGTGAACCATGCCTGGTGAGACACCCATCAGGCGGTCAGCACTCGTAGTGAACCATGCATGGTGAGACACTCATGGGGCAGTCAGCACTTGTAGTGAACCATGCATGGTGAGACACACATGGGGCAGTCAGCACTTGTAGTGAAGCGTGCATGGCGAGACACACATGGGGCAGTCAGCACTCGTAGTGAACCATGTATGGTGAGACACCCATGGGGCGGTCTGCACTTGGGTGTCTGTAGTGAACCATGTATGGTGAGACACCCATGGGGCAGTCAGCACTCGTAGTGAAGCGTGCATGGTGAGACACCCATGGGGCAATTAGCACTCGTAGTGAACCATGCCTGGTGAGACACCCATCAGGCGGTCAGCACTCGTAGTGAACCATGCATGGTGAGACACTCATGGGGCAGTCAGCACTTGTAGTGAACCATGCATGGTGAGACACTCATGGGGCAGTCAGCACTTGTAGTGAACCATGCATGGTGAGACACTCATGGGGCAGTCAGCACTTGTAGTGAACCATGCATGGTGAGACACTCATGGGGCAGTCAGCACTTGTAGTGAACCATGCATGGTGAGACACTCATGGGGCAGTCAGCACTTGTAGTGAACCATGCATGGTGAGACACTCATGGGGCAGTCAGCACTTGTAGTGAACCATGCATGGTGAGACACTCATGGGGCAGTCAGCACTTGTAGTGAACCATGCATGGTGAGACACTCATGGGGCAGTCAGCACTTGTAGTGAACCATGCATGGTGAGACACTCATGGGGCAGTCAGCACTTGTAGTGAACCATGCATGGTGAGACACTCATGGGGCAGTCAGCACTTGTAGTGAACCATGCATGGTGAGACACTCATGGGGCAGTCAGCACTTGTAGTGAACCATGCATGGTGAGACACTCATGGGGCGGTCAGCACTTGTAGTGAACCATGTATGGTGAGACACCCATGGGGCAGTCAGCACTCGTAGTGAAGCGTGCATGGCGAGACACCCATGGGGCGGTCAGCACTCATAGTGAACCATGCATGGCGAGATGCCCATGGGGCAGTCAGCACTCGTAGTGAACCGTGCATGGCGAGGCATTTATGGGCAGTCAGCACTTGTAGTGAACCGTGCATGGCGATACACTCGTGGGGCAGTCAGCACTTGTAGTGAAGCGTGCATGGCGAGACACACATGGGGCAGTCAGCACTCGTAGTGAACCATGTATGGTGAGACACCCATGGGGCGGTCTGCACTTGGGTGTCTGTAGTGAACCATGTATGGTGAGACACCCATGGGGCAGTCAGCACTCGTAGTGAACCATGCCTGGTGAGACACCCATCAGGCGGTCAGCACTCGTAGTGAACCATGCATGGTGAGACACTCATGGGGCAGTCAGCACTTGTAGTGAACCATGCATGGTGAGACACACATGGGGCAGTCAGCACTTGTAGTGAAGCGTGCATGGCGAGACACACATGGGGCAGTCAGCACTCGTAGTGAACCATGTATGGTGAGACACCCATGGGGCGGTCTGCACTTGGGTGTCTGTAGTGAACCATGTATGGTGAGACACCCATGGGGCAGTCAGCACTCGTAGTGAACCATGCCTGGTGAGACACCCATCAGGCGGTCAGCACTCGTAGTGAACCATGCATGGTGAGACACTCATGGGGCAGTCAGCACTTGTAGTGAACCATGCATGGTGAGACACACATGGGGCAGTCAGCACTTGTAGTGAAGCGTGCATGGCGAGACACACATGGGGCAGTCAGCACTCGTAGTGAACCATGTATGGTGAGACACTCATGGGGCAGTCAGCACTTGTAGTGAACCATGCATGGTGAGACACTCATGGGGCGTCAGCACTTGTAGTGAACTGTGCATGGCGAGGCATTTATGGGGCAGTCAGCACTTGTAGTGAACCGTGCATGGCGAGACACTCATGGGGCAGTCAGCACTTGTAGTGAAGCGTGCATGGCGAGACACCCATGGGGCAGTCAGCACTTGTAGTGAACCGTGCATGGCGATACACTCATGGGGCAGTCAGCACTTGTAGTGAAGCGTGCATGGCGATACACCCATGGGGCAGTCAGCACTCGTAGTGAAGCGTGCATGGCGAGACACCCATGGGGCGGTCAGCACTCATAGTGAACCATGCATGGCGAGATGCCCATGGGGCAGTCAGCACTCGTAGTGAACCGTGCATGGCGAGGCATTTATGGGGCAGTCAGCACTTGTAGTGAACCGTGCATGGCGATACACTCGTGGGGCAGTCAGCACTTGTAGTGAAGCGTGCATGGCGAGACACCCATGGGGCAGTCAGCACTCGTAGTGAACCATGCATGGTGAGACACTCATGGGGCAGTCAGCACTCATAGTGAACCATGCATGGTGAGACACTCATGGGGCAGTCAGCACTCGTAGTGAATCATGCATGGCGAGACATCCATGGGGCGGTCCGCACTTGTAGTGAACCGTGCATGGCGAGGCATTTATGGGGCAGTCAGCACTTGTAGTGAACCGTGCATGGCGATACACTCATGGGGCAGTCAGCACTTGTAGTGAAGCGTGCATGGCGAGACACCCATGGGGCAGTCAGCACTCGTAGTGAACCATGCATGGCGAGACACCCATGGGGCGGTCAGCACTCATAGTGAACCATGCATGGTGAGATGCCCATGGGGCGGTCAGCACTCGTAGTGAACCATGCATGGCGATGCCCATGGGGCGGTCAGCACGCATAGTGAACCATGTATGGTGAGATGCCCATGGGGCAGTCAGCACTCATAGTGAACCATGTATGGTGAGATGCCCATGGGGCGGTCAGCACTCGTAGTGAACCATGCATGGTTAGACATCCATGGGACAGTCGGCACTCATAGTGAATCATGCATGGTGAGACATCCATGGGACAGTCAGCACTCGTAGTGAACCGTGCATGGCGAGACACCCAATTGGGCGGTCTGCACTCATAGTGAACCATGTATGGTGAGACACCCATGGGGCAGTCAGCACTCATAGTGAGCCATGCATGGCAATGCCCACAGGGCAGTCAGCACTCATAGTGAACCATGCATGGTGAGATGCCCATGGGGCAGTCAGCACTCATAGTGAACCATGTATGGTGAGATGCCCATGGGGCAGTCAGCACTCATAGTGAACCATGTATGGTGAGATGCCCATGGGGCGGTCAGCACTCGTAGTGAATCATGCATGGTGAGACATCCATGGGACAGTCAGCACTCGTAGTGAACCGTGCATGGCGAGACACCCATGGGGCTGTCGGCACTCATAGTGAACCATGCATGGTGAGATGCCCATAGGTGGTCATCATTCATAGTGAACCATGCATGGTGAGATACCCATGGGGCTGTCAGCACTCATAGTGAACCATGCATGGTGAGATACCCATGGGGCTGTCGGCACTCATAGTGAACCATGCATGGTGAGATACCCATGGGGCTGTCGGCACTCATAGTGAACCATGCATGGTGAGATACCCATGGGGCTGTCAGCACTCATAGTGAACCATGCATGGTGAGATACCCATGGGGCTGTCAGCACTCATAGTGAACCATGCATGGTGAGATACCCATGGGGCTGTCGGCACTTGTAGTGAACCATGCATGGCGAGATGCCCATGGGGCGGTCAGCACTTGTAGTGAACCATGCATGG
>JABXNX010001365.1:0-12906 GCA_014843695.1 Archivesica marissinica | reverse complement strand
AGTAACGGATGTATAACATTGACAAGGGACCCAGTTATTTGAGCAACGGATGTAAACAACAAACCAAAACATATAACATTGACAAGGGACCTGGTTATTTGAGTAACAGATGTATAACATTGACAAGGGACCTGGTTATTTGAGTAACGGATGTATAACAATGACAAGGGACCTAGTTATTTGAGTAACGGATGTATAACATTGACAAGGGACCTGGTTATTTTAGTAACGGATGTATAACATTGACAAGGGACCTGGTTATTTGAGCAACGGATGTATAACATTGACAAGGGACCTGGTCATTTGAGCAACGGATGTATAACATTGACAAGGGACCTGGTTATTTAGCAACGGATGTATAACATTGACAAGGGACATGGTTATTTGAGTAACGGATGTATAACATTGACAAGGGACCTATTATATAACAATATAACATACAAGGGACATATTATTTGAAACAATAACATTGACAAGGGACCTAGTTATTTGAGTAACGGATGTATAACATTGACAAGGGACCTGTTATTTGAGCAACGGATGTATAACATGACAAGGGACCTGGTTATTTGAGTAACGGATATATAACATTGACAAGGGACCTGGTTATTTGAGTAACGGATATATAACACTGACAAGGGACCTAGTTATTTGAGCAACGGATGTATAACATTGACAAGGGACCTGGTTATTTTAGTAACGAATGTATAACATTGACAAGGGACCTAGTTATTTGAGTAACGGATGTATAACATTGACAAGGGACCTGGTTATTTGAGTAACGGAGTACATAACATTGACAAGGGACCTAGTTATTTGAGTAACGGATGTATAACATTGACAAGGGACCTGGTTATTTGAGTAACGGATGTATAACATTGACAAGGGACCTGGTTATTTGAGTAACGGATGTATAGCACTGACAAGGGACCTAGTTATTTGAGTAACGGATGTATAACATTGACAAGGGATCTGGTTATTTGAGTAACGATTGTATAACATTGACAAGGGATCTGGTTATTTGAGTAACGGATGTATAACATTGACAAGGGACCTGGTTATTTGAGTAACTGATGTACATAACATTGACAAGGGACCTAGTTATTTGAGTAACGGATGTATATAACATTGACAAGGGACCTGGTTATTTGAGTAACGGATGTATAACATTGACAAGGGACCTGGTTATTTGAGTAACGGATGTATAGCACTGACAAGGGACCTAGTTATTTGAGTAACGGATGTATAACATTGACAAGGGATCTGGTTATTTGAGTAACGGATGTATAACATTGACAAGGGACCTGGTTATTTGAGTAACGGATGTATAACATTGACAAGGGATCTGGTTATTTGAGTAACGGATGTATAACATTGACAAGGGACCTGGTTATTTGAGTAACGGATGTATAACATTGACAAGGGACCTGGTCATTTGAGAAACGGATGTATAACATTGACAAGGGACCTGGTTATTTTAGTAACGGATGTATAACATTGACAAGGGACCTGGTTATTTGAGTAACGGATGTATAACATTGACAAGGGACCTATTATTTGAGTAACGGATGTATATAACATTAACAAGGGATCTGGTTATTTGAGTAACGGATGTATAACATTGACAAGGGACCTGGTTATTTGAGCAACGGATGTATAACATTGACAAGGGACCTGGTTATTTGAGCAACGGATGTATAACATTGACAAGGGACCTGGTTATTTTAGTAACAAACAACAAACCAAAAACGGATGTATAACATTGACAAGGGACCTGGTTATTTGAGTAATGGATGTATAACATTGACAAGGGACCTGGTTATTTGAGTAACGAATGTATAACATTGACAAGGGACCTGGTTATTTGAGTAACGGATGTATAGCATTGACAAGGGACCTGGTTATTTGAGTAACGGATGTATAGCATTGACAAGGGACCTGGTTATTTGAGCAACGGATGTATAACATTGACAAGGGATCTGGTTATTTTAGTAACGGATATATAACATTGACAAGGGATCTGGTTATTTGAGTAACGGATGTATAACATTGACAAGGGACCTGGTTATTTGAGTAACGGATATACATAACATTGACAAGGGACCTAGTTATTTGAGTAACGGATGTATATAACATTGACAAGGGACCTGGTTATTTGAGTAACGGATGTTTAACATTGACAAGGGACCTGGTTATTTGAGTAACGGATGTATAGCACTCACAAGGGACCTAGTTATTTGAGTAACGGATGTATAACATTGACAAGGGATCTGGTTATTTGAGTAACGGATGTATAACATTGACAAGGGACCTGGTTATTTGAGTAACGGATGTATAACATTGACAAGGGACCTGGTCATTTGAGAAACGGATGTATAACATTGACAAGGGACCTGGTTATTTTAGTAACGGATGTATAACATTGACAAGGGACCTGGTTATTTGAGTAACGGATGTATAACATTGACAAGGGACCTATTATTTGAGTAACGGATGTATAAACAACAAACTGGTTATTTGAGTAACGGATGTATAACATTGACAAGGGACCTGGTTATTTGAGAAACGGATGTATAACATTGACAAGGGACCTGGTTATTTGAGTAACGGATGTATAACATTGACAAGGGACCTGGTTATTTTAGTAACGGATATATAACATTGACAAGGGACCTGGTTATTTGAGCAACGGATGTAAACGGATGTATAACATAGACAAGGGACCTGGTTATTTGAGCAACGGATGTATAACATTGACAAGGGACCTGGTTATTTGAGTAATGGATGTATAACATTGACAAGGGACCTGGTTATTTGAGTAACGGATGTATAACATTGACAAGGGACCTGGTTATTTGAGTAACGGATGTATATAACATTGACAAGGGACCTAGTTATTTGAGTAACGGATGTATAACATTGACAAGGGACCTAGTTATTTGAGTAACGGATGTATAACATTGACAAGGGACCTGGTTATTTGAGTAACGGATATATAACATTGACAAGGGACCTGGTTATTTGAGCAACGGATGTATATAACATTGAAAAGGGACCTGTTATTTTAGTAACGGATGTATAACATTAACAAGGGACCTAGTTATTTAGTAACGGATGTATAACATTGACAAGGGACCTGGTTATTTGAGTAACGGATGTATAACATTGACAAGGGACCTGGTTATTTGAGCAACGGATGTATAACATTGACAAGGGACCTGGTTATTTGAGTAACGGATGTATAACATTGACAAGGGACCTGGTTATTTGAGTAACGGATGTATAACATTGACAAGGGACCTGGTTATTTGAGTAACGGATGTACAACACTGACAAGGGACCTGGTTATTTGATTAACGAATTTATAACATTGACAAGGGACCTGGTTATTTGAGTAACGGATGTATAGCATTGACAAGGGACCTGGTTATTTGAGTAACGGATGTATAGCATTGACAAGGGACCTGGTTGTTTGAGTAACGGATGTATAACATTGACAAGGGATCTGGTTATTTTAGTAACGGATATATAACATTGAAAAGGGATCTGATTATTTGAGTAACGGATGTATAACATTGACAAGGGACCTGGTTATTTTAGTAACGGATGTACATAACATTGACAAGGGACCTAGTTATTTGAGTAACGGATGTATATAACATTGACAAGGGACCTGGTTATTTGAGTAACGGATGTATAACATTGACAAGGGACCTGGTTATTTGAGTAACGGATGTATAGCACTGACAAGGGACCTAGTTATTTGAGTAACGGATGTATAACATTGACAAGGGATCTGGTTATTTGAGTAACGGATGTATAACATTGACAAGGGACCTGGTTATTTGAGTAACGGATGTATAACATTGACAAGGGACCTGGTTATTTGAGAAACGGATGTATAACATTGACAAGGGACCTGGTTATTTGAGTAACGGTTGTATAACATTGACAAGGGACCTGGTTATTTGAGTAACGGATGTATAACATTGACAAGGGACCTGGTTATTTGAGTAACGGATGTATAACATTGACAAGGGACCTGGCTATTTGAGTAACGGATGTATAACATTGACAAGGGATCTGGTTATTTGAGTAACGGATGTATATAACATTGACAAGGGACCTATTATTTGAGTAACGGATGTATATAACATTGACAAGGGACCTGGTTATTTGAGTAACGGATGTATAACATTGACAAGGGACCTGGTTATTTTAGTAACGGATGTATAACATTGACAAGGGACCTGGTTATTTGAGTAACGGATGTATAACATTGACAAGGGACCTGGTTATTTTAGTAACGGATGTATAACATTGACAAGGGACCTGGTTATTTGAGTAACGGATGTATATAACATTGACAAGGGACCTAGTTATTTGAGTAACGGATGTATAACATTGACAAGGGACCTGGTTATTTGAGTAACGGATGTATAACATTGACAAGGGACCTGGTTATTTGAGAAACGGATGTATAACATTGACAAGGGACCTGGTTATTTGAGAAACGGATGTATAACATTGACAAGGGACCTGGTTATTTGAGTAACGGATGTATAACATTGACAAGGGACCTGGTTATTTGAGCAACGGGTGTATAACATTGACAAGGGACCTAGTTATTTGAGTAATGGATGTATATAACATTGACAAGGGACCTGGTTATTTTAGTAACGGATGTATATAACATTGACAAGGGACCTGGTTATTTGAGTAACGGATGTATATAACATTGACAAGGGACCTAGTTATTTGAGTAACGGATGTATAACATTGACAAGGGACCTGGTTATTTGAGCAACGGATGTATAACATTGACAAGGGACCTGGTTATTTGAGTAACGGATGTATAACATTGACAAGGGACCTGGTTATTTGAGTAACGGATGTATAACATTGACAAGGGACCTGGTTATTTGAGTAACGGATGTATATAACATTGACAAGGGACCTGGTTATTTGAGTAACGGATATATAACATTGACAAGGGACCTGGTTATTTGAGTAACGGATGTATAACATTGACAAGGGACCTGGTTATTTGAGTAACGGATATATAACATTGACAAGGGACCTGGTTATTTGAGTAACGGATGTATATAACATTGACAAGGGACCTGGTTATTTGAGTAACGGATGTATAACATTGACAAGGGACCTGGTTATTTGAGTAACGGATGTATAACATTGACAAGGGACCTAGTTATTTGAGTAACGGATGTATAACATTGACAAGGGACCTGGTTATTTGAGTAACGGATGTATAACATTGACAAGGGACCTGGTTATTTGAGTAACGGATGTATAACATTGACAAGGGACCTGGTTATTTGAGTAACGGATGTATAACATTGACAAGGGACCTGGTTATTTGAGTAACGGATGTATAACATTGACAAGGGACCTGGTTATTTGAGTAACGGATGTATAACATTGACAAGGGACCTGGTTATTTGAGTAACGGATGTATAACATTGACAAGGGACCTAGTTATTTGAGTAACGGATGTATAACATTGACAAGGGACCTGGTTATTTGAGTAACGGATGTATAACATTGACAAGGGACCTGGTTATTTGAGTAACGGATGTATAACATTGACAAGGGACCTGGTTATTTGAGTAACGAATGTATAACATTGACAAGGGACCTGGTTATTTGAGTAACGGATGTATAGCATTGACAAGGGACCTGGTTATTTGAGTAACGGATGTAATAACATTGACAAGGGACCTAGTTATTTGAGTAACGGATGTATATAACATTGACAAGGGACCTGGTTATTTGAGTAACGGATGTATAACATTGACAAGGGACCTGGTTATTTGAGTAACGGATGTATAACATTGACAAGGGACCTAGTTATTTGAGTAACGGATGTATAACATTGACAAGGGACCTGGTTATTTGAGTAACGGATGTATAACATTGACAAGGGACCTAGTTATTTGAGTAACGGATGTATAACATTGACAAGGGACCTGGTTATTTGAGTAACGGATGTATAACATTGACAAGGGACCTAGTTATTTGAGTAACGGATGTATAACATTGACAAGGGACCTGGTTATTTGAGTAACGGATGTATAACATTGACAAGGGACCTGGTTATTTGAGTAACGGATGTATATAACATTGACAAGGGACCTAGTTATTTGAGTAACGGATGTATAACATTGACAAGGGACCTGGTTATTTGAGCAACGGATGTATAACATTGACAAGGGACCTGGTTATTTGAGTAACGGATGTATAACATTGACAAGGGACCTGGTTATTTGAGTAACGGATGTATAACATTGACAAGGGACCTGGTTATTTGAATAACGGATATATAACATTGACAAGGGACCTGGTTATTTGAGCAACGGATGTATAACATTGACAAGGGACCTGGTTATTTTAGTAACGGATGTATAACATTGACAAGGGACCTGGTTATTTGAGCAACGGATGTATAACATTGACAAGGGACCTGGTTATTTGAGCAACGGATGTATAACATTGACAAGGGACCTGGTTATTTGAGCAACGGATGTATAACATTGACAAGGGACATGGTTATTTGAGTAATGGATGTATAACATTGACAAGGGACATGGTTATTTGAGTAACGGATGTATAACATTGACAAGGGACCTGATTATTTGAGTAACGGATGTATATAACATTGACAAGGGACCTAGTTATTTGAGTAACGGATGTATATAACATTGACAAGGGACCTAGTTATTTGAGTAACGGATATATAACATTGACAAGGGACCTGGTTATTTGAGCAACGGATATATAACATTGACAAGGGACCTGGTTATTTTAGTAACGGATATATAACATTGACAAGGGACCTAGTTATTTTAGCAACGGATGTATACATTGACAAGGGACCTGGTTATTTTAGTAACGGATATATAACATTGACAAGGGACCTAGTTATTTGAGTAACGGATGTATAACATTGACAAGGGACCTTGTTATTTGAATAACGGATATATAACATTGACAAGGGACCTGGTTATTTGAGCAACGGATGTACAACACTGACAAGGGACCTGGTTATTTGAGTAACGAATGTATAACATTGACAAGGGACCTGGTTATTTGAGTAACGGATGTATAGCATTGACAAGGGACCTGGTTATTGAGTAACGGATGTATAGCATTGACAAGGGACCTGGTTATTTGAGTAACGGATGTATAACATTGACAAGGGATCTGGTTATTTAGTAACGGATATATAACATTGACAAGGGACTGGTTATTTGAGCAACGGATGATAACATTGACAAGGGACCTGGTTATTTGAGTAACGGATGTACATAACATTGACAAGGGACCTAGTTATTTGAGTAACGGATGTATAACATTGACAAGGGACCTGGTTATTTGAGTAACGGAATAACATGACAAGGGACCTGGTATTTGAGTAACGGATGTATAGCACTGACAAGGGACCTAGTATTTGAGTAACGGATGTATAACATTGACAAGGGATCTGGTTATTTGAGTAACGGATGTATAACATTGACAAGGGACCTGGTTATTTGAGTAACGGATGTATAACATGACAAGGGACCTGGTCATTTGAGAAACGGATGTATAACATTGACAAGGGACCTGGTTATTTAGTAACGGATGTATAACATTGACAAGGGACCTGGTTATTTGAGTAACGGATGTATAACATTGACAAGGGACCTATTATTTGAGTAACGGATGTATATAACATTAACAAGGGATCTGGTTATTTGAGTAACGGATGTATAACATTGACAAGGGACCTGGTTATTTGAGCAACGGATGTATAACATTGACAAGGGACCTGGTTGTTTGAGCAACGGATGTATAACATTGACAAGGGACCTGGTTATTTTAGTAACGGTTGTATAACATTGACAAGGGACCTGGATATTTTAGTAACGGATGTATAACATTGACAAGGGACCTGGTTATTTGAGTAATGGATGTATAACATTGACAAGGGACCTGGTTATTTGAGTAACGAATGTATAACATTGACAAGGGACCTGGTTATTTGAGTAACGGATGTATAGCATTGACAAGGGACCTGGTTATTTGAGTAACGGAGGTACATAACATTGACAAGGGACCTAGTTATTTGAGTAACGGATGTATATAACATTGACAAGGGACCTGGTTATTTGAGTAACGGATGTATAACATTGACAAGGGACCTGGTTATTTGAGTAACGGATGTATAGCACTGACAAGGGACCTAGTTATTTGAGTAACGGATGTATAACATTGACAAGGGATCTGGTTATTTGAGTAACGATTGTATAACATTGACAAGGGACCTGGTTATTTGAGTAACGGATGTATAGCATTGACAAGGGACCTGGTTATTTGAGTAACGGAGGTACATAACATTGACAAGGGACCTAGTTATTTGAGTAACGGATGTATATAACATTGACAAGGGACCTGGTTATTTGAGTAACGGATGTATAACATTGACAAGGGACCTGGTTATTTGAGTAACGGATGTATAGCACTGACAAGGGACCTAGTTATTTGAGTAACGGATGTATAACATTGACAAGGGATCTGGTTATTTGAGTAACGGATGTATAACATTGACAAGGGACCTGGTTATTTGAGTAACGGATGTATAACATTGACAAGGGACCTGGTTATTTGAGTAACGGATGTATAACATTGACAAGGGACCTGGTTATTTGAGTAACGGATGTATAACATTGACAAGGGACCTGGTCATTTGAGAAACGGATGTATAACATTGACAAGGGACCTGGTTATTTTAGTAACGGATGTATAACATTGACAAGGGACCTGGTTATTTGAGTAACGGATGTATAACATTGACAAGGGACCTATTATTTGAGTAACGGATGTATATAACATTAACAAGGGATCTGGTTATTTGAGTAACGGATGTATAACATTGACAAGGGACCTGGTTATTTGAGCAACGGATGTATAACATTGACAAGGGACCTGGTTGTTTGAGCAACGGATGTATAACATTGACAAGGGACCTGGTTATTTTAGTAACGGTTGTATAACATTGACAAGGGACCTGGATATTTTAGTAACGGATGTATAACATTGACAAGGGACCTGGTTATTTGAGTAATGGATGTATAACATTGACAAGGGACCTGGTTATTTGAGTAACGAATGTATAACATTGACAAGGGACCTGGTTATTTGAGTAACGGATGTATAGCATTGACAAGGGACCTGGTTATTTGAGTAACGGATGTATAGCATTGACAAGGGACCTGGTTATTTGAGCAACGGATGTATAACATTGACAAGGGATCTGGTTATTTTAGTAACGGATATATAACATTGACAAGGGATCTGGTTATTTGAGTAACGGATGTATAACATTGACAAGGGACCTGGTTATTTGAGTAACGGATATACATAACATTGACAAGGGACCTAGTTATTTGAGTAACGGATGTATATAACATTGACAAGGGACCTGGTTATTTGAGTAACGGATGTTTAACATTGACAAGGGACCTGGTTATTTGAGTAACGGATGTATAGCACTCACAAGGGACCTAGTTATTTGAGTAACGGATGTATAACATTGACAAGGGATCTGGTTATTTGAGTAACGGATGTATAACATTGACAAGGGACCTGGTTATTTGAGTAACGGATGTATAACATTGACAAGGGACCTGGTCATTTGAGAAACGGATGTATAACATTGACAAGGGACCTGGTTATTTTAGTAACGGATGTATAACATTGACAAGGGACCTGGTTATTTGAGTAACGGATGTATAACATTGACAAGGGACCTATTATTTGAGTAACGGATGTATATAACATTGACAAGGGATCTGGTTATTTGAGTAACGGATGTATAACATTGACAAGGGACCTGGTTATTTGAGCAACGGATGTACAACATTGACAAGGGACCTGGTTATTTGAACAACGGATGTATAACATTGACAAGGGACCTGGTTATTTTAGTAACGGTTGTATAACATTGACAAGGGACCTGGTTATTTGAGCAACGGATGTATATCATTGACAAGGGACCTGGTTATTTGAGCAACGGATGTATAACATTGACAAGGGACCTGGTTATTTGAGCAACGGATGTATAACATTGACAAGGGACATGGTTATTTGAGTAATGGATGTATAACATTGACAAGGGACCTGGTTATTTGAGTAACGGATGTATAGCATTGACAAGGAACCTGGTTATTTGAGTAACGGATGTATATAACATTGACAAGGGACCTAGTTATTAGAGTAACGGATGTATATAACATTGACAAGGGACCTAGTTATTTGAGTAACGGATGTATAACATTGACAAGGGACCTGGTTATTTGAGTAACGGATATATAACATTGACAAGGGACCTGGTTATTTGAGCAACGGATGTATATAACATTGAAAAGGGACCTTGTTATTTTAGTAATGGATGTATAACATTGACAAGGGACCTAGTTATTTTAGTAACGGATGTATAACATTGACAAGGGACCTGGTTATTTGAGTAACGGATATATAACATTGACAAGGGACCTGGTTATTTGAGCAACGGATGTATAACATTGACAAGGGACCTTGTTATTTGAGTAACGGATGTATAACATTGACAAGGGACCTGGTTATTTGAGTAACGGATGTATAACATTGACAAGGGACCTGGTTATTTGAGTAACGGATGTACAACACTGACAAGGGACCTGGTTATTTGATTAACGAATTTATAACATTGACAAGGGACCTGGTTATTTGAGTAACGGATGTATAGCATTGACAAGGGACCTGGTTATTTGAGTAACGGATGTATAGCATTGACAAGGGACCTGGTTGTTTGAGTAACGGATGTATAACATTGACAAGGGATCTGGTTATTTTAGTAACGGATATATAACATTGAAAAGGGATCTGATTATTTGAGTAACGGATGTATAACATTGACAAGGGACCTGGTTATTTTAGTAACGTATGTACATAACATTGACAAGGGACCTAGTTATTTGAGTAACGGATGTATATAACATTGACAAGGGACCTGGTTATTTGAGTAACGGATGTATAACATTGACAAGGGACCTGGTTATTTGAGTAACGGATGTATAGCACTGACAAGGGACCTAGTTATTTTAGTAACGGATGTATAACATTGACAAGGGATCTGGTGATTTGAGTAACGGATGTATAACATTGACAAGGGACCTGGTTATTTGAGTAACGGATGTATAACATTGACAAGGGACCTGGTTATTTGAGAAACGGATGTATAACATTGACAAGGGACCTGGTTATTTGAGTAACGGTTGTATAACATTGACAAGGGACCTGGTTATTTGAGTAACGGATGTATAACATTGACAAGGGACCTGGTTATTTGAGTAACGGATGTATAACATTGACAAGGGACCTGGCTATTTGAGTAACGGATGTATAACATTGACAAGGGATCTGGTTATTTGAGTAACGGATGTATATAACATTGACAAGGGACCTATTATTTGAGTAACGGATGTATATAACATTGACAAGGGATCTGGTTATTTGAGTAACGGATGTATAACATTGACAAGGGACCTGGTTATTTTAGTAACGGATGTATAACATTGACAAGGGACCTGGTTATTTGAGTAACGGATGTATAACATTGACAAGGGACCTGGTTATTTTAGTAACGGATGTATATCATTGACAAGGGACCTGGTTATTTGAGTAACGGATGTATATAACATTGACAAGGGACCTAGTTATTTGAGTAAGGGATGTATAACATTGACAAGGGACCTGGTTATTTGAGTAACGGATGTATAACATTGACAAGGGACCTGGTTATTTGAGAAACGGATGTATAACATTGACAAGGGACCTGGTTATTTGAGAAACGGATGTATAACATTGACAAGGGACCTGGTTATTTGAGTAACGGATGTATAACATTGACAAGGGACCTGGTTATTTGAGCAACGGGTGTATAACATTGACAAGGGACCTAGTTATTTGAGTAATGGATGTATATAACATTGACAAGGGACCTAGTTATTTTAGCAACGGGTGTATATAACATTGACAAGGGACCTGGTTATTTGAGCAACGGATGTATATAACATTGACAAGGGACCTAGTTATTTTAGTAACGGATGTATAACATTTACAAGGGACCTGGTTATTTGAGCAACGGATGTATAACATTGACAAGGGACCTAGTTATTTTAGTAACGGATGTATAACATTGACAAGGGACCTGGTTATTTGAGCAACAGATGTATAACATTGACAAGGGACCTGGTTATTTGAGTAACGGATGTATATAACATTGACAAGGGACCTGGTTATTTGAGTAACGGATATATAACATTGACAAGGGATCTGATTATTTGAGTAACGGATATATAACATTGACAAGGACCGTTATTTGAGAAACTGATACATAACAGACAAGGGACCTAGTTATTTGAGTAACGGATGATATAACATTGACAAGGGACCTGGTTATTTGAGTAACGGATGTATAACATTGACAATGGACCTGGTTATTTGAGTAACGGATGTACAACACTGACAAGGGACCTAGTTATTTGAGTAACGAATGTATAACATTGACAAGGGACCTGGTTATTTGAGTAACGGATGTATAACATTGACAATGGACCTGGTTATTTGAGTAACGGATGTATAACATTGACAAGGGACCTGATTATTTGAGTAACGGATGTATAACATTGACAATGGACCTGGTTATTTGAGTAACTGATGTACAACACTGACAAGGGACCTGGTCATTTGAGAAACGAATGTATAACATTGACAAGGGACCTGGTTATTTTAGTAACGGATGTATAGCATTGACAATGGACCTGGTTATTTGAGTAACGGATGTATAGCATTGACAAGGGACCT
>JABXNX010001364.1:0-12907 GCA_014843695.1 Archivesica marissinica | reverse complement strand
ACACCACAACCTATACTCCATTTATTTCAGGTCAGATGAAGATTGGCAGATGTCCACGACCTAATGGTGCATGTAAAACATATCAATGCTCCATTTATTTCAGGTCAGGTGAAGCCCGGCAGGTGTCCTCGTTCGACTAGGCCAGGCACATGTGACATGAGGTGCTTTTCGGATGCCAGTTGCCCTGGGAGACAGAAATGTTGCAGCAATGGGTGCGGGCGTAGATGCATGCGGCCATTGGGCGGTCGAGGTACAGTTTGCTCTATGTTTGTAATAACATGTGTAGTTCGACGACATGGTAACGGTTTGTGTGTATATGTTTAGTGATATTGCATTTGCAAATTACGAACTGTCTTAGTTACAAATTGAATGTAGTTATTTGGAAAACTGTAGCACAAAACGATAGACACGTGTGTGTAGGCTGTTGATCGGCAATAAGTAAACATATTACATATGGAATTTATGTGGTACAATGTATACTGTGACCGCCTCATAGCCGAGGAGAATGGAGTTTGAATCTTGCCAGAACCGTTGTTGTATTTCTAGGCAAGATATTCATACCCACAATGCACCATCTCTCCTTCTTTGTGACGTAGGACATGAGAGTGTCTAATGGTAATTCCAAGAATTATGCAATATGTCAGACTATCCTTTTGATATTTACAGGATTTCCAGTGTTGTACAGCGCTGCAGTCCAGTCTGTAGATCCGCCTGCGGTTGGGGGTGATATCTGTAAGTAAACACAGTGCTTGTTTTTCTGCATTCATTTCAATTGTGGAGGAAACAGGTGTTTTTCGTTGTGCATATTAAGTTCTATTAAGTGTTTTCCTCTGCTTTTATCGTTGTTTCCTTTGCACAACATGCTAATAATTCTATACAACTATTACTTCTTATGATTATTAAATTACTATATCATGCATCATGTGTTTATTTTGGAACTACTATTTGGTTTGCCGTTGTGCTACGGCATACGTGGTGAATTCCTACGCATTAGAACCACAAACCGTGTTGTATTCGCTGATAAACAACTGAGCGATAACTATTATTTCCATTCTAACCCAATATAATGCTATGTGTGTGTAATTTTGTCGACGGAGCAAACTCTCAACAGCTATGAAATAGACCAGTGTAACAAAATGATGTACTAAAAGTGGTTTATAATGTGAGTTATAGTGTGTAAGATATTGACTCTATACAGCAAACACTTACTAATGATTTAATGTGTGAACAAATAACAGTGTCATGTGAACATAAACAATAACTAGCATCATACGAACACAATAGATTCTCTGCATCGATCGTCACAATTTCCACGATTAACTACTGTAAAGTCCTAACATTTCATATCACAAACACGTGCGCGCACTAGCTAGACTCTTCTTCTGTACTGACACCTCATACCGGGTAATTGGCTCTCACTACATCGAGTACATCAAGGATATCACTAAGGGGAACAACCCATACATGTATAATACTTAACACATACTGGTGACTCTACACCACGTCTACAAAACACAAAAGAATAGCGTAGGAATAAACTCTTACAAATGGCCAATCCCATACAAAGGGCAACTTTGGCTTTTTTACTTTGTTGCATCAGTGACAGCTCCATTTATATTGTTATACAATCTATTTCCATGAATACTTTCTATATTCTGTTTAGCATAGAATGTTCCAATGTGTGATTTCTTTAATAGCGGGTTTTCCAATAAATTGCTAATGATAGCTTGACTTTGGGAAATGTCGTTCGGGGTGAAGGGTACGACGAGGGTTATTGCAAGGCAGTGTGCGAGGGGACATGTGAATGCTAGTTTATGGGTAATGCCCTTGGATAAGCTACCTAATGATATATAGGTGCTGGATTAGGGAGTATCAAAAGTGTGGATATCATGTACTGATTATTGAGAACGCAATTATACGAGTTCATAAGCCCCCGGTGTCACATGTTACGGGTCTGACTGTCGCACCGGCTCTATTTATTGCATATTTAACAGGTACATACTTTGTTAATAGGAACAATATATCAAGTAAAATGTTAGAATCTAAATTAATATAGGCTTAATTTCAGCTACACCTCAAACTATTCATATCAGTGTAGTTACAGGAGTATACGTAAACTAGTTATTTGCTTGGCTATACCAGTATTGACACAATTATTGCCTTGGAAGACAATCATACGTTAATCACTGCATATATCACCCGAGGTAGCAATCGCTCTGGCCGAACTAATGCTTTAGTGATCTACTCCGCCAATCTGGTTCGTTGGCTGTCTCGCCAAATATTGCCCTTTCTAGCACGCATATGAAAGGACATTAACATTTTGCGCATATCATTTATCATCAATCTCTTATACCTGTAATTTATATGGAATATCTGCATCAACATATTAACAAGTCGGGTTTATGTCTGCTTACAGTGATGGGAGTTGGTGTAGATCCACTTGTAGACCAGATGGTAGATGCGCCTATAGACCCGCTTGTAGATGCGCCTATAGACCCGCTTGTAGATGCGCCAATAGATCCACTTATGTATGGAGGTGGTTACTGTAAGTAAATAAATTAAGCCTAGCCAGTTTTCTCTGTTATGGTTATGTTTTCTTCAGCCTATTTAGAGAATACAATAAAAAATAAAAAATATACAAATAATAGTATATCGATAAAATCATTCTAATTATTTATCAAACTTAACCCTTTCATTCATAGAGATTTAGGTTAATATACTATTATATTTCCATACAAACGACAGCCATTTAGCTATTATGCAGTGGATAAGTAGTCACCATATCTATCCCACATTTATAGATTTTATTGGGACTACATGAGATTCTGGTCTTTATTATGAACATTGGTTTGGCTACTATATTGTCAATGTATGTATGTCGTATTGGTAATGGCGTCAATAGGTGCTTCTAAGAGGGAAAGTGTTAAACATTAAGCTGTATCATGCGTATTATTATCCGAACATAATCACACTCGTAACACCGGTGCGAAACTACTCTGCGACCTTCTGGTTTCTTGTTATCACCAGTGATACACACCTATTTAGTGAATTTCGCGGAGTTCAGCTATCTAATTATTTAGCATTGATTTGTTTGATGCCTACCTAAGGTAGTCCTATTAGCACAGTGGTTAGTAGTGGTCACCTTGCTCGCATCTCGACAATGTAACCCGGATTCGATCCTCGGACAGGCAAGGATGTGAAATGGTTGTGGACAGATCGGACAGGTGGGGTTTCTCCGTGTATTCCGGTTTCCTCCCACACGAATGACCACATTATTGTAAGCTTTCATCCACGCCAACGAGAGTGATTAATATAAGTTGATAAAACTTGCTTCAATCGCAATAAATAAATGTTAATCTTTAACGAATACTTCGTATGATCAAAAGCGAGTTGGGCTAAGCAGGAAGACCCATCTCAAAACCCGCTGCAACGCTTATGAATAATATATTAAATTATTAAAATGATAAAAAGCATTTGAACAAAGCATTTTGCAATGTATTGTGCCTGAAGTGTATTGGACACGTATGCCTTTGAAACAAATACAGTCTATACCAGTTCTGTCAAAATCGGTTTTGTCGAATTCTCCAGTTTTCTCGAAGGCGGATTATAGTCCCGTTTGAGACACTATCATTATACATATAACTGAATCTGTTTATATCGAGTTTCGTTAAGTCAAACTTCGGTTATGTCGAAGTATTTTGTTCGGTCCGATGAAATTCGACATAATGGATGTAGAATGTAGTAGAATATTCTGAATATGTTTTCTACCTTTAGCGGACAATGCGGTTCCAGATATGCCTTTAGAACCGCAGATGATTCTAGGTGGTTACCGTAAGTAAACAAAATGTTAATACATAATAACTCTTTTGCACGCTAGCTATGAAAGTAGCAGTCAAACATATCATGGAATTTCATTAGAATTGTGCCGTATCAACAATATTGTAATGAAATTCCATCAAATCTTTCCAGAGTTTACAGTTTCTAATACGAAACACACATTAATGATTTGTCGTTTGCTACAACTATTTATATACTTTATTTTACCCATCATGCAAATAGTTAATCATATACCATATAGATACTCATACACAAAATACATACGTTGTTGATTAACATTCTATATTATAATAGAGCATTTATTAAAGTTCACATTCATATTTTCGTAATAAAGTACCTCGCTAAGGTACATGACATAGTACGCACGACACAAAACAAGTGAGTGGCAAGAGCTGCTCGATCCCCAGTCTGACTCTAATAAAATTAACAGTCTTTTCAGATGGGACTTTAAACCGAGAGTATCGTATCGGTGTTTTACACTGTGCAAGGAGACTCTGGAATGGACCTATATCCGTATCACTGCATTATCCTCCACACATCTAAAATGCCTATTATTTTCAGGAGGCGTCGCTCATATGAGCAACCGGTAGCGACTATAAATAAACGAAAAACACACACACGCATAATACCAACTTTTAATACACTGAAATGTTCATGTAAATGCCACAGACCGCCGGCGAGCACTAATGGTGTGGGCGTCGTGATCGACAAAGAAAGAGGAAACTCTTTTATAAATGACTACTGCGTATATTCTCGCCTTACTTCTTGTTCTGCTTTTCTCTCTGCAACCAATATATACACATATACAGTTTCATACGTATATACATCACATAATTAACAATCAAATATAATTAGTAGCATATCATCAGACATATAAAATGACGACAATTGCATTGACGAATTTAAGAAATACACTATACGATGGTGTAGTTTAAGTTAGACAATGAAAATCCAGTCTTTACATCTGATCGATAGTTCTCAAAAACTAACAGGTTATCAGTCAATGTACATGAATACTAATTATGTTATCGGGATGGTAGTAGAACGAGTAGCAATAGTTACCTGAAGGTATATATATATCCTACATAATATGGATTATTTGTAGCACATAATGAATGGCGTCTTGTTTATGTTTTGTGAAAATGGCGGATGTATCATAGGCATGCAGTGATTGGTTAGTAGAGAGCACGTGTTTAAATATTGTCATGTATCAGGTCAAATGTACGTGTCACTTATTTTAACTATTGGTCCAAGGGAAATAACTAAAACTATACTACACTGTACTACATATGCTACGTTACAAACTAACTGAAGGTGTTACATCGTTTTTAACTCACTGGCTCAAATAGGGGCAAACATGACAATATATGCGAATATATGTGTTCAAAGAATTTTGTATTTATTAACAACGTGTACGAAAAAGAATCAGAGAGGACTCCGGAACGTGTCGATGTCTGTATCATTGCAATTTCCCCTACAATCTGAAATGACTAATCTCTTCAGGAGGAGTCGCTAAAATGGGCAACCGGTAGTGACGATAAATAAACGTAAACACACACAGTAAACATTCTTATTCATGTCAATGTAGTCGATGCATTCGGATGGATTTATTCGATCAACTGACTCCATCGTTGAGTTAGCACTGCATTGTGGTAACCCAATAATTATGGTATATTATTATTAACATGTGATAGCCCTCGGGAGAGATTGTTATTTATTATTTGTTGTTTATTATGTGAAGTTTATTATTGGTACAGTGGAACCTCTCTAAACCGGACATCTTCGGGACTGGATAAAAAGTCCGGTTTACAGAGGTTTCCTATACCTATTTTGTTATACTGCTCGACCGAGGAAACATAATAACATCATAGTATTTTGTTCTAATTTGCAGTGCAACCGGACTGTACTGGAATTGAATGTCCAGAGCTAATGTGTGATGACCAACGCATACATGCCGGACAGTGCTGCAGAGCTTGCCCGCCGCCTACCCTATAAATAAAATGAGGAGTAAAATTACACACTGTATACTCAATTGTGCACAAGCAATCTAAATGTTGTTAAATATCTGTTAATAATAAAGAATGTGAAGATATATATATGAATGTGTGTGCTATTTTATTTATATTAGTCTAATGGCCTAATTTGGATTGTACAGAATGAGTACTGCAAATAGTTTTGGTACATAGATCATTAAGTGTATGTCATCAATCTATAGTAGGCAGGTACACACTGTATGCGTGCATGTCAGTTCATACTTAAAAAGAACAGCTGAAGTATATCCTCGGTCAACTAGTGTGTTGTGGCGTTAATCATGTTAATGTGGGGTAGCAAAGCAATTCAATTCTAACCGAAATGTAATATATTTACAATTATTATATTCATGATATATTAAGCACAGTATGTACTACAAAATAATATTTAAATCAGTCTTATAGTATTCAATTCTTAAAAGTAAACTCCATATATAAATATGTTGAGGAATATAGAAAGTTCATAAGGAATAGTCAAAGAAGTCAAACTTCAGCTTCGGCTGATCTACATGGTGTTCTACACGAATATCAGTACAATAATATTAAAACTAATGTTGGTACGAGCCAAGATAATGATATTGATATGCATATTCCTCAATGTACAATGATGTGTTCATTTTCATTCGTATGCAACTATATCAACTACGCTAGGTATCTGCCTGCGTATATCTCAACATTAATACGTATGGGACAGCACGTCCATGTTTGGCTGCACTTCTTGAACACAATGGATTCAGCGTGACAAAATCATCAATTCACAGTTCCAGAAATACTGTGAATTTTACCATTGAGCAGATGATAAGCCAGCATGCCAAATGCAACGGTTTCATAGGTTTCAGCCGCAACTACCCGGCGTACTATTAGTGGTCAGTTTCAACTTTATTTATTTTACAACGATTGCGAATCAAGTTTTAGCAACTTATATTAATCACTGTCATTGGCACGGATGAAGGCGTAAATGTGGTTATTCGTGTGTGTATGAGTGTGGGGGGGGGAACCGAAGTACCCGGAGAAAATTCACCTATCCGACCTGGCGACCACCGTACCATCTCTCATACGTCCCTTAGTGGTCTGTGGCACAACACTATCGAGATAAATATATTGCACATAATGTACTCTTCAGAGGAATGTCATATTATCAGAAGAACCTTTGTGCACAGTGAGCTTGATACATCATAAATCTAAGGGAGTGAGGACATTGTGTCAAACGATATGAACGCATTTGGAACTTTACTGAACCTTTCGAGACTCACAGAGATCAGTACTGCTTGTCATATGGCTGTCCAATAACAATAGTCAGTGTGCATGGTGTTCTGAATGCACACAAATGGGACACACAACAAATGGTACAATTTACACGCACTAGATTCATAGATATGTCAGTAACTTTCCACCACCCAATACAATAAATATCAATGGTACAATGTACACGCACTAGATTCTTTGATATGTCAGTAACTTTCCACGACCCAATAAAATAAATATGAATGGTACAATGTACACGCACTAGATTCATTGAAATGTCAGTAACTTTCCACGACCCAATAAAATAAATATAAATGATACAATTTACACGCACTAGATTCATTGAAATGTCAGTAATTTCCACCACCAAGAAATAAGCTGAATATATCTCATCATCAGTAACAAGAACAGCGAGGAGCTCCTAGAACAAAAATATACAAGTGGAGGCAGAAAGAACCATATTTTGACAATTAATAATTAATGCTGCTCAAAGGTGACATCCACATGGAGTTTACCGTTTCCTTACCATTAGGTCATGTCCCTTTATCAATAATCACAGCAGATCGTATGCCCATGAATACACAAAGAAAATCTAGTCCAATACCTCAGATCAGAAATTGAGCCAAAAGAAACGTTGCCACAATTTATGATGCAAATGCTGTTCTCCAAAGTATGACAAAACGTGCGTCCACATTTGAAGACGTTGCAGAAGCTATAATTAATATATTGCCAAAGCATGGTTGTGTGAACTTTATAACAGACACATATATATCTACATCCATCAAATCCAAATCCTTTGACAAACGCGCAGTACGACACTCTTGCTGGCCCAAATACTTTTTAAGACTCTGAAGGACTGGAAAGGATTACGGATGCCATTAACAAGACATAAATTTAATTAACTGTATTACTTTCGCCGGTATTTCTTCATATCCGACTGCCTTGCAACATGTGCATGTTCAGAGTAATATCGATATACCATTGTTAAAAGAATCAGCATTAAAATTATAATTAACATTACATGATCACACGAGTCTGTATTTGGAATATCCTTTACATTGACATTTACATATGTGGGATAAGCGTTCAACAGCAACCCTCCAATGGTTTAAAGCGTCATGTATTTAAGTTTCCCGCCAGTACAGTTCATGCTTTTACACTGTGTTATCGAAAACACGTCTACTTACAAAGAAACTGTCCTCGAGTTCTCGTTTATGCGCGTCCTTCACAAAAACGGTATGCAAATCGACTATGCAAGCTTGTATACAAGATACTCATATTACAAAGCAAATATGTCGGCAGAATAACATTTACATACGTCCATACACTAGTAATAGTAGAGGTGTATTAATGATTATACAAAACAATTTTGATCACAAAGTTAAAAGCGTTATAAAAATGAAAATTACATAATTTATTATATTTATATATTTGTATACTATATGGCAGTATTGTATACCATTGAATACCATTGCATACTATTGCAATTCGTGTTGTGCCCCAATGTGAGGAACTCACATCTGCTCTTGTTCGTGCGTGCGCTCGACTGGTTTGTTTGTACTACCGCGCTATTAGGTCACAGTAATGAACCTTGTCATTGTAGATAAGAGAAGAGGTGGGGGCACCTGTGTCATAGTATGGACACGTTCTTAATTACTTTGTACATTGATAACCCATATGATGTGTGAATAGCGCCATATTTTTTCAATTTATTAATCTAATGATCAGATCGGTTCTGTTCAAACTATATAATTATTATTGAATGCATATTATTAGGTGACTTATAGGCCCACGGTGCCGGGTGTGTCGTCTTGTTGCTCAATATTTGCTATATATATATTTGTTGAAATGAACACAGAAGCTAGAAGAATTGTGTTTACTGCCTATAATAGTTTCTTCGAAGATGGAGAATTGGTTGACATATCGCGAACATTAAATGAACACAAATAAAGAATGTACACGGAAGAGAAACAATCCAATACGCGAACAGAAGCAATCCCGGTGTAACTACATTTTAATATGTGAAACAATGATGAATTTTGTTGTCGACACAAATATAATACCAGGTCATAGGTCAGATCATTCAGGTATTTATATGAAGCTTAAAATGAAAAGGCGAAAGGAGAAAGGGAAATTGGAAGTGAAATATAATATATATAAGTTATAATATATCCTTTCTGCACACACTACATACAATTGATAGCAAGCTGTGACCATCATGTTGCAATCGGAAAAACGAAACAATATTACATAATTATGCTGTTCACTTGCCCATGTGTTAATAATTTCGTAATTTTGACGCGCAACATGTCTACGTCCCCGCGAGGGGTTCGACATTAGCGGAAGATAGATAGATAGATGTGTTAATAATTTCGTAAACAATTTGAAAATATGGCTGTTGAAGTAATGCCACACACACGCATTAGTGTCCATATTTCCTTCAGTTTCTTAGCATTATGTTTTGTAATTCATTGTTAGCTTTCAATTAGCGGCTGCTCCTCAGTTTTACCATGTATATAATGCTTTCACTGCATGTAATTATGTCGGTATCTGTGATAAAAGTATCTTGTAATTCAACCTATTGAATAGCTATTACGTTATTAATTTGATATGTTTTTATGTTTGCTGTAATGTATATAGATGAGACTAAAATAAAGATGAAAACTACAACTAACTATTAATTATATAAAAGGAACATATTTATTTTCCTATGAAATCGGCACCGATATTGGAACCTTCATATCATTGTTTTTCAACGACTAAATAAATATTCCGAGAATATACATTACGCTACCGTCACCTCTTATATAATTAAAACCCAAACTACAAAATAGACAGTACATATAAAAAATCATATAAAAATGGCAACTTGAAATGCATTGAAATATGGTGTAATCTCTTCGAAAAGATTAAATAATATTACAATTAATAATAAATTAATGTATTGAAGAGGATAACCAACCCTAATATATATAACCTGTCCTCGGACCATGAAGAATGTGAGATGGTACAGTGGCCGCCAGATCGGACATGTGGGTTGTCTACGGGTGCTCTGGTTTCCTCCCTGTACTTTAGTATGCAGCTGAGCACATTAACATGCATGGGTTGAAGAATGTAATGAATACAACTAGAGTAGTATGATGATAATAAGTTGGCAATAAATGGCCGTGGCCGATACGAAATATCTACATGTGGTAACGGTCGCAAACATTAACTAATGACAGCATTTGTCGATATCAATGTTCATAACTTGATATTTGTGTACACATTCGTAGACCTCAGTTGTCTATCTGTAGTCGCCCACGACACGGCTAATATATATAGTCAATCATTCGGAGGTCAAAGTAATGTCAATTATACAGCAACATTCGCAATCACTGGAATTAATAACATACACAAAAACAGCAACTATCCCACATATGTATGTAAATCATGTACATAATCACATTTCTCCTAGATTTAAAGGGGTGTGTGATTGGAGGGTTTTGAAAAACAGCAAATATATCGAGAGCGAAATGCACACACCTTTTTTAGAATCGACTAGACGATAAAACTTTAGGGAAGAGTAACTCTAACTTACTATGACGTCAAAACAGCGTCGAATTATTCCCCTGTTGACAGGCTCAGATGCAACATTGGAATCTTTAGGTATATGGTAACACGTTTAATCTCGATTTAGATTGTCGATTCATACTAGTAGTACAGACGTCTCTTTGGATGTAAACAAACGGGCGCCATTTTGAATACGCTTTATAGTAACTCATTTGCATATAAGGTAATATAAAGTAGGTCACGCGCGTGCGCGTTTATTGTTAGTATACGCGTCGCCACCTGATGACGTATCGCCCTTATATTTTTAGCGACCATGACGTAAAATAATCGAGTACAAATACGTTCGTTCCGTCTCGAGACGAAACATTTTACCATAGGCGCGAAGATGAAAACACCGTTTATACTTTCGACCCACGCTGTCGAAAAACATCTGAATGTGTACGATTTCGACACCTCCGTGTTTCTTAGCGGGCGACTCATGTACGATTGCGTACAAAAATGCCTGGATAAGCCGGATGAAGTTAAGCCAAACGGGAAACGAACTGAACTGACAAAAACGTTCTTTTACGACATCGGTAAACTGGGATATACTGATAGGTACAGTAACAGAGTGAAAGTGGTGTATAAGAATACGAAGCGCCTACACTACGTTATTACTACATACCCGATTGCACCGACCAATGAGAGCTATAAATAGACACCAATGGGAACGAACCGCTCTGTAAATAACGAGCGCGTACCATTCTATAAATATTGACTACGAACCTATCCATAAATAGCGATTACGTACGCTTCTATAAATATCGACCAATTAGAAGGGACTTAAATCTATAAAAGACGGCGTAACTTTAGTTTTTGTTGTTTGTTTTGGGTGGGTTTTTTGTTGTTAGCGTCATTAGAGTTTCTACGCTCGAACAACCAACATGATTAGATGCGAACTAAGCCTTGGCAACGGTCGTTACGTACGGGTGAACGAAGGGAAAGGGGAGCTTAGAGTCGACTTACGAGAATGGCGAGACGACAACCGACGAAAAAGGGCATTAGTTTAACCTTGATGCGATGGAAGAACTTGGTTGATCAGATAGAGTTTGTGGACAAGGTCTTAGAGAACAGAGAAACGTTTGAAACGCATTTGGGCGGAAAGGTAAACCTTACCGCGAAGGAGGGGAACGTGTGCGTGGATATCAGACAGTACTGGAAGCCCGAGACGGAGGTGGTGCCTACAAAAAAGGGGCTATGTTTAAGGCCCTTTGAATATAAACGATTGAAGGAACTGATACCCGAGATTGGAAAGGCGTTACCCGAATTGGACGCTGTGGTACCGTGCGCCCTAAGGAGTGATCACATGAACCAATTAGGAGCGGTGCAGTGTCCGGAATGTAACCCGAATGACTTTGTAAACTGGTAAATGACGCTCTAAAATGGTATGAACTCTTAAAAATAGCAACCAATGAGCTACAAGTTCTAAAAATAATCACCAATCGCAAACGTTGAAGTTGTATATAATTGGGCCGTTTTTCGATAACACCGCACTTCCGAAGTCAGTGGCTAACCATCAACATGAACATTATCGATCAGAGCGATTCAACCAAAGTGTCTCAGTTTTCCGTGTCTGAGATGATGTTTTACGAAGATCGACTACAGAGTTTTGAACACTGGTCGAAACAGATCGAACCGAATAAAATGTCTTTGGCTAAGGCGGGCTTCTATTATACCGGAAGCGCCGATAAAGTTACCTGTTTCTCTTGCGGTGTGAAGGTGATGTCGTGGGAGCCCTCGGATCAGCCGTGGGAAGAACACGAAAAATGGTCTCCGACGTGTATATACTTGAAAATGACTGGCTACAAAAATGGAGATACCGGCTCGTTCGCTCCCGGATTTATCCCAGCCAGTAAGAACGCACCAGTTACATTTTGACACAATACTGGATTTAGTTTTGGTACACAGGCTCCCTCACGCGGCCATGGATCGTTTGCGTTAGATGGACAGCAAACTAACAAAAATTCATCATTCGGACCAAACAGCGTTACTGGAGCTAATTTGTTTGTTAGACGTTAGCCATGTTTGGACTCGTGCGCGTGACAATGTCTTTAATTAATGACTCGGAATGGTGGTTTAGATATAGACAGTTGAGGAGAGAAGCCGCGGAGGGCGCGGATAGACTTATCGAATTATTAGAAATATATGTAGAACCATTGTATGCAACTGCGTTATAAAATAATGTACATATAATAAAAATGTAA
>JABXNX010001363.1:0-12912 GCA_014843695.1 Archivesica marissinica | reverse complement strand
GTCATTGAGTGGTGGTTACTGGGGGATATATCCAACACTATTAGTCATTGGGTGGCGGTTACTGGGGGATATATCCTACACTATTAGTCATTGAGTGGTGGTTACTGGGGGAAATCTCCTACACTATTAGTCATTGAGTGGTGGTTACTGGGGGATATCTCCTACAATATTACAGTCATTGAGTGGTGGTTACTGGGGGACATATTGCCTACACTATTATAGTCATTGAGTGGTGGTTACGGGGGATATATCCTACACTATTAGTCATTGAGTGGTGGTTACTGGGGGACATATTGCCTACACTATTAGTCATTGAGTGGTGGTTACTGGGGGATATATCATACACTATTACAGCCATTGAGTGGTGGTTACGGGGGATATATCCTACACTACTACAGTCATTGAGTGGTGGTTATGGGGGATATTGCCTACACTATTAGTCTTTGAGTGGTGGTTACTGGGGGATATCCTACAATATTAGTCATTGAGTGATGGTTACTGGGGGATATCCTACACTAGTACAGTCATTGAGTGGTGGTTACTGGGGGATATCCTACACTATGACATTCATTGAGTGGTGGTTACTGGGGGATATCTCCTATACTATTAGTCATTTAGTGGTGGTTACTGGGGGATATCTCCTACGGTATTAAAGTCATTGAGTGATGGTTACTGGGGGATATCCTACTATTTTACAGTCATTGAGTGGTGGTTACTGGGTGATATCCTACACTATGACAGTCGTTGAGTGGTGGTTACTGGGAGATATCTCCTACACTATTATAGCCATTGAGTGGTGGTTACTGGGGGATATCTCCTACACTATTACAGTCATTGAGTGGTGGTTACTGGGGGATATCTCCTACACTATTAGTCATTGAGTGGTGGCTACTGGGGGATATCTCCTACACTATTAGTCATTGAGTGGCGGTTACTGGGGGATATCTCCTACACTATTACATTCATTGAGTGGTGGTTACTGGGTGATATTGCCTACACTATTAGTCATTGAGCGGTGGTTACTGGGGTATATTGCCTACACTATTAGTCATTGAGTGGTGGTTACGGGGGATATTGCCTACACTATTAGTCATTGAGTGGTGGTTACTGGGGGATATCCTACACTAGTACAGTCATTGAGTGGTGGTTACTGGGGGATATCCTACACTATGACAGTCATTGAGTGGTGGTTACTGGGGGATATCTCCTACATTATTAGTCATTGAGTGATGGTTACTGGGGGATATCCTACTCTATTACAGTCATTGAGTGGTGGTTACTGGGGGATATCCTACACTAGTACAGTCATTGAGTGGTGGTTACTGGGAGATATCTTCTACACTATTATAGCCATTGAGTGGTGGTTACTGGGGGATATCTCCTACACTATTAGTCATTGAGTGGTGGTTACTGGGGGATATCTCCTACACTATTAGTCATTGAGTGGCGGTTACTGGGGGATAACTCCTACACTATTAGTCATTGAGTGGCGGTTACTGGGGGATATTGCCTACACTATTACAGTCATTGAGTGGTGGTTACTGGGGGATATCTCCTACACTATTAGTCATTGAGTGGTGGTTACTGGGGAATATCTCCTACACTATTACAGTCATTGAGTGGTGGTTACTGGGGGATATCTCCTACACTATTAGTCATTGAGTGATGGTTACTGGGGGATATATCCAACACTATTAGTCATTGAGTGGCGGTTACTGGGGGATATATCCTACACTATTAGTCATTGAGTGGTGGTTACTGGGGGAAATCTCCTACACTATTAGTCATTGAGTGGTGGTTACTGGGGGATATCTCCTACAATATTACAGTCATTGAGTGGTGGTTACTGGGGGACATATTGCCTACACTATTATAGTCATTGAGTGGTGGTTACGGGGGATATATCCTACACTATTACAGTCATTGAGTGGTGGTTACTGGGGGACATATTGCCTACACTATTAGTCATTGAGTGGTGGTTACTGGGGGATATATCATACACTATTACAGCCATTGAGTGGTGGTTACGGGGGATATATCCTACACTACTACAGTCATTGAGTGGTGGTTATGGGGGATATTGCCTACACTATTAGTCTTTGAGTGGTGGTTACTGGGGGATATCCTACAATATTAGTCATTGAGTGATGGTTACTGGGGGATATCCTACACTAGTACAGTCATTGAGTGGTGGTTACTGGGGGATATCCTACACTATGACATTCATTGAGTGGTGGTTACTGGGGGATATCTCCTATACTATTAGTCATTTAGTGGTGGTTACTGGGGGATATCTCCTACGGTATTAAAGTCATTGAGTGATGGTTACTGGGGGATATCCTACTATATTACAGTCATTGAGTGGTGGTTACTGGGTGATATCCTACACTATGACAGTCGTTGAGTGGTGGTTACTGGGAGATATCTCCTACACTATTATAGCCATTGAGTGGTGGTTACTGGGGGATATCTCCTACACTATTAGTCATTGAGTGGTGGCTACTGGGGGATATCTCCTACACTATTAGTCATTGAGTGGCGGTTACTGGGGGATATCTCCTACACTATTACATTCATTGAGTGGTGGTTACTGGGGGATATTGCCTACACTATTAGTCATTGAGCGGTGGTTACTGGGGTATATTGCCTACACTATTAGTCATTGAGTGGTGGTTACGGGGGATATTGCCTACACTATTAGTCATTGAGTGGTGGTTACTGGGGATATCCTACACTAGTACAGTCATTGAGTGGTGGTTACTGGGGGATATCCTACACTATGACAGTCATTGAGTGGTGGTTACTGGGGGATATCTCCTACACTATTAGTCATTGAGTGATGGTTACTGGGGGATATCCTACTCTATTACAGTCATTGAGTGGTGGTTACTGGGGGATATCCTACACTAGTACAGTCATTGAGTGGTGGTTACTGGGAGATATCTCCTACACTATTATAGCCATTGAGTGGTGGTTACTGGGGGATATCTCCTACACTATTAGTCATTGAGTGGTGGTTACTGGGGGATATCTCCTACACTATTAGTCATTGAGTGGCGGTTACTGGGGGATAACTCCTACACTATTAGTCATTGAGTGGCGGTTACTGGGGGATATTGCCTACACTATTATAGTCATTGAGCGGTGGTTACTGGGGTATATTGCCTACACTATTAGTCATTGAGTGGTGGTTACTGGGGGATATCTCCTACTCTATTACAGTCATTGAGTGGTGTTTACTGGGGTATATTGCCTACACTATTAGTCATTGAGTGATGGTTACTGGGGGATATCCTACACCATTAGTCATTGAGTGGTGGTTACTGGGGGATATATCCTATACTATTAGTCATTGAGTGGTGGTTACTGGGGGATATATCCTATACTATTACAGTCATTGAGTAGCGGTTACTGGGGGATATATCCTATACTATTACAGTCATTGAGTGGTGGTTACTGGGGGATATCTCCTACACTATTAGTCATTGAGCGGTGGTTACTGGGGGATATATCCTACACTATTACAGTTATTGAGTGGTGGTTACTAGGGGATATATCCTACACTATTACATTCATTGAGTGGTGGTTACTGGGGGGTATATCCTACACTATTAGTCATTGAGTGGTGGTTACTGGGGGATATATCCTACACTATTACAGTCATTGAGTTGTGGTTACTGGGGATATTGCCTACACTATTAGTCTTTGAGTGGTGGTTACTGGGGGATATCCTACACTAGTACAGTTATTGAGTGGTGGTTACTGGGTGATATCCTACACTATGACAGTCGTTGAGTGGTGGTTACTGGGAGATATCTCCTACACTATTATAGCCATTGAGTGGTGGTTACTGGGGGATATCTCCTACACTATTACAGTCATTGAGTGGTGGTTACTGGGGGATATCTCCTACACTATTAGTCATTGAGTGGCGGTTACTGGGGGATATCTCCTACACTATTACATTCATTGAGTGGTGGTTACTGGGGGATATTGCCTACACTATTAGTCATTGAGCGGTGGTTACTGGGGTATATTGCCTACACTATTACAGACATTGAGTGGTGGTTACTGGGGGATATCCTACACTAGTACAGTCATTGAGTGGTGGTTACTGGGGGATATCCTACATTAGTACAGTCATTGAGTGGTGGTTACTGGGGGATATCCTACACTATGACAGTCATAGAGTGGTGGTTACTGGGAGATATCTCCTACACTATTATAGCCATTGAGTGGTGGTTACTGGGGGATATCTCCTACACTATTAGTCATTGAGTGGTGGTTACTGGGGGATATCTCCTACACTATTAGTCATTGAGTGGCGGTTACTGGGGGATATTGCCTACACTATTATAGTCATTGAGCGGTGGTTACTGGGGTATATTGCCTACACTATTAGTCATTGAGTGGTGGTTACTGGGGGATATCTCCTACTCTATTACAGTCATTGAGTGGTGGTTACTGGGGTATATTGCCTACACTATTAGTCATTGAGTGATGGTTACTGGGGGATATCCTACACCATTAGTCATTGAGTGGTGGTTACTGGGGGATATATCCTATACTATTAGTCATTGAGCGGTGGTTACTGGGGGATATATCCTATACTATTACAGACATTGAGTAGCGGTTACTGGGGGATATATCCTATACTATTACAGTCATTGAGTGGTGGTTACTGGGGGGATATCTCCTACACTATTAGTCATTGAGCGGTGGTTACTGGGGGATATATCCTACACTATTACAGTTATTGAGTGGTGGTTACTAGGGGATATATCCTACACTATTACAGTCATTGAGTGGTGGTTACTGGGGGATATATCCAACACTATTAGTCATTGAGTGGTGGTTACTGGGGGATATATCCTACACTATTACAGTCATTGAGTGGTGGTTACTGGGGGATATCTCCTACACTATTACAGTCATTGAGTGGTGGTTACTGGGGGATATATCCTATACTATTAGTCATTGAGCGGTTGTTACTGGGGGATATATCCTATAGTATTAGTCATTGAGTGGTGGTTACTGGGGGATATCTCCTATACTATTAGTCATTGAGTGGTGGTTACTGGGGGATATCTCCTACACTATTACAGTCATTGAGTGGTGGTTACTGGGGGATATCTCCTATACTAGTACAGCCATTGAGTGGTGGTTACTGGGGATATCCTACACTATTAGTCATTGAGTGGTGGTTACTGTGGGATATCCTACAATATTAGTCATTGAGTGGTGGTTACTGGGGGATATCCTACACTATTAGTCATTGAGTGGTGGTTACTGGGGATATCCTACACCATTACAGTCATTGAGTGGTGGTTACTGGGGGATATCCTACACTATTATAGTCATTGAGTGGGGGATATATCCTACACTATTACAGTCATTGAGTGGTGGTTACTGGGGGATATCTCCTACACTATTACAGTCATTGAGTGATGGTTACTGGGGGATATCCTACACTTGTACAGTCATTGAGTGGTGGTTACTGGGGGATATCTCCTATACTAGTACAGCCATTGAGTGGTGGTTACTGGGGATATCCTACACTATTAGTCATTGAGTGGTGGTTACTGGGGGATATCCTACACTAGTACACAAACAACCACACAAACACAACAACACAACAACCACACAAGTCATTGAGTGGTGGTTACTGGGGGATATCCTACACTAGTAGTCATTGAGTGGTAGTTACTGGGGGATATCCTACACTATTACAGTCATTGAGTGGTGGTTACTGGGGGATATCCTACACCATTAGTCATTGAGTGGTGGTTACTGGGGGATATCCTACACTATTATAGTCATTGAGTGGGGGATATATCCTACACTATTACAGTCATTGAGTGGTGGTTACTGGGGGATATCTCCTACACTATTACAGTCATTGAGTGATGGTTACTGGGGGATATCCTACACTTGTACAGTCATTGAGTGGTGGTTACTGGGGATATCCTACACTATTAGTCATTGAGTGGTGGATACTGGGGGATATCTCCTATACTATTAGTCATTGAGTGGTGGTTACTGGGGGATATCTCCTATACTATTAGTCATTGAGTGGTGGTTACTGGGGGATATCTCCTACACTATTACAGTCATTGAGTGGTGGTTACTGGGGGATATATCCTATACTATTACAGTCATTCAGTGGTGGTTACTGGGGGATATCTCCTATACTATTACAGTCATTGAGTGGTGGTTACTGGGGGATATATCCTACACTATTACAGTCATTGAGTGGCGGTTACTGGGGGATATATCCTATACTAGTACAGCCATTGAGTGGTGGTTACTGGGGATATCCTACACTATTAGTCATTGAGTGGTGGTTACTGTGAGATATCCTACAATATTAGTCATTGAGTGGTGGTTACTGGGGATATCCTACACTATTAGTCATTGAGTGGTGGATACTGGGGGATATCTCCTATACTATTAGTCATTGAGTGGTGGTTACTGGGGGATATCTCCTACACTATTACAGTCATTGAGTGGTGGTTACTGGGGGATATATCCTATACTATTAGTCATTCAGTGGTGGTTACTGGGGGATATCTCCTATACTATTACAGTCATTGAGTGGTGGTTACTGGGGGATATATCCTACACTATTACAGTCATTGAGTGGCGGTTACTGGGGGATATATCCTATACTAGTACAGCCATTGAGTGGTGGTTACTGGGGATATCCTACACTATTAGTCATTGAGTGGTGGTTACTGTGAGATATCCTAAAATATTAGTCATTGAGTGGTGGTTACTGGGGGATATCCTACACTAGTACAGTCATTGAGTGGTGGTTACTGGGGGATATTCTACACTAGTAGTCATTGAGTGGTAGTTACTGGGGGATATCCTACACTATCACAGTCATTGAGTGGTGGTTACTGGGGGATATCCTACACCATTACAGTCATTGAGTGGTGGTTACTGGGGGATATCCTACACTATTATAGTCATTGAGTGGGGGATATATCCTACACTATTACAGTCATTGAGTGGTGGTTACTGGGGGATATCTCCTACACTATTACAGTCATTGAGTGATGGTTACTGGGGGATATCCTACACTTGTACAGTCATTGAGTGGTGGTTACTGGGGATATCCTACACTATTAGTCAATGAGTGGTGGATACTGGGGGATATCTCCTATACTATTAATCATTGAGTGGTGGTTACTGGGGGATATCTCCTATACTATTAGTCATTGAGTGGTGGTTACTGGGGGATATCTCCAACACTATTACAGTCATTGAGTGGTGGTTACTGGGGGATATATCCTATACTACTACAGTCATTCAGTGGTGGTTACTGGGGGATATCTCCTATACTATTAGTCATTGAGTGGTGGTTACTGGGGGATATATCCTACACTATTACAGTCATTGAGTGGCGGTTACTGGGGGATATATCCTACACTATTACAGTCATTGAGAACAACCCAACTATTAGTCATTGAATGGTGGTTACTGGGGGATATCTCCTACACTATTACAGTCATTGAGTGGTGGTTACTGGGGGATATATTCTATTCTATTAGTCATTCAGTGGTGGTTACTGGGGGATACCTCCTATACTATTAGTCATTGAGTGGTGGTTACTGGGGGATATATCCTACACTATTACAGTCATTGAGTGGCGGTTACTGGGGGATATATCCTACACTATTACAGTCATTGAGTGGTGGATACTGGGGGATATCTCCTATACTATTAGTCATTGAGTGGTGGTTACTGGGGGATATCGCCTACACTATTACAGTCATTGAGTGGTGGTTACTGGGGGATATATTCTATTCTATTAGTCATTCAGTGGTGGTTACTGGGGGATATCTCCTATACTATTAGTCATTGAGTGGTGGTTACTGGGGGATATATCCTACACTATTACAGTCATTGAGTGGTGGTTACTGGGGGATATCCTACACTAGTACAGTCATTGAGTGGTGGTTACTGGGGGATATCCTACACTAGTACAGTCATTGAGTGTTGGTTACTGGGGGATATCCTACACTATTACAGTCATTGAGTGGTGGTTACTGGGGGATATCCTACACCATTACAGTCATTGAGTGGTGGTTACTGGGGGATATCCTACTCTATTACAGTCATTGAGTGATGGTCACTGGGGGATATCCTACACTAGTACAGTCATTGAGTGGTGGTTACTGGGGGATATCCTACACTATTATAGCCATTGAGTGGTGGTTACTGGGGGATATCTCCTACACTATTACAGTCATTGAGTGGTGGTTACTGGGGGATATCTCCTACACTATTACAGTCATTGTGTGGTGGTTACCGGGGGATATTGCCTACACTATTACAGTCATTGAGCGGTGGTTACTGGGGTATATTGCCTACACTATTAGTCATTGAGTGGTGGTTACTGGGGGATATCTCCTACACTATTAGTCATTGAGTGGTGGTTACTGGGGGATATCTCCTACACTATTACAGTCATTGAGTGGTGGTTACTGGGGGATATCTCATACACTATTACAGTCATTGAGTGGTGGTTACTGGGGGATATATCCTATACTATTACAGTCATTGAGCGGTGGTTACTGGGGGATATATCCTATACTATTACAGTCATTGAGTGGTGGTTACTGGGGGATATCTCCTATATTATTACAGTCATTGTGTGGTGGTTACTGGGGGATATCTCCTACACTATTACAGTCATTGAGTGGCGGTTACTGGGAGATATATCCTATACTATTACAGTCATTGAGTGGTGGTTACTGGGGGATATCTCCTACACGATTACAGTCATTGAGCGGTGGTTACTGTGGGATATATCCTACAATATTACAGTTATTGAGTGGTGGTTACTGGGGATTATATCCTACACTATTACAGTCATTGAGTGGTGATTACTGTGGGATATATCCTACAATATTACAGTCATTGAGTGGTGGTTACTGGGGGATATATCCTACACTATTGGTCATTGAGTGGTGATTACAGGGGGATATATCCTACACTATTAAAGTCATTGAGTGGTGGTTACAAGGGAATATCTCCTACACTATAACAGTCATTGAGTGGTGGTTACTGGGGGATATATCCTATACTATTAGTCATTGAGCGGTGGTTACTGGGGGATATATCCTATACTATTACAGTCATTGAGTGGTGGTTACTGGGGAATATCCTACACTATTATAGTCATTGAGTGGGGGATATATCCTACACTATTACAGTCATTGAGTGGTGGTTACTGGGGGATATCTCCTACACTATTACAGTCATTGAGTGGTGGTTACTGGGGGATATCCTACACTTGTACAGTCATTGAGTGGTGGTTACTGGGGATATCCTACACTATTACAGTCATTGAGTGGTGGATACTGGGGGATATCTCCTATACTATTAGTCATTGAGTGGTGGTTACTGGGGGATATATTCTACACTACTACAGTCATTGAGTGGTGGTTACTGGGGGATATATCCTACAATATTACAGTCATTGAGTGGTGGTTACTTGGGGATATATCCTACACTATTATAGTCATTGAGTGGTGGTTACTGGGGGACATATTGCCTACACTATTATAGTCATTGAGTGGTGGTTACGTGGGATATATCCTACACTATTACAGTCATTGAGTGGTGGTTACTGGGGGACATATTGCCTACACTATTATAGTCATTGAGTGGTGGTTACGGGGGATATATCCTACACTATTACAGTCATTGAGTGGTGGTTACTGGGGGACATATTGCCTACACTATTACAGTCGTTGAATGGTGGTTACTGGGGGATATCCTACAATATTACAGTCATTGAGTGATGGTTACTGGGGGATATATCCTACACTATTACAGCCATTGAGTGGTGGTTACGGGGGATATATCCTACACTACTACAGTCATTGAGTGGTGGTTACTGGGGGATATATTGCCTACACTATTGTTATACTGGAGGATATCTCCTACACTATTACAGTCATTGAGTGGAGGTTACTGGGGGATATCTCCTACACTAGTACAGCCATTGAGTGGTGGCTACTGGGGATATCCTACACTATTACAGTCATTGAGTGGTGGTTACTGGGGGATATGCTACACTAGTACTGTCATTGAGTGGTGGTTACTGGGGGATATCCTACACTAGTACAGTCATTGAGTGGTGGTTACTGGGGGATATCCTACACTATTACAGTCATTGAGTGGTGGTTACTGGGGGATATCCTACACCATTACAGTCATTGAGTGGTGGTTACTGGGGGATATCCTACACTATTATAGTCATTGAGTGGTGGTTACTGGGGGATATATCCTACACTATCACAGTCATTGAGTGGTGGTTACTGGGGGATATCCTACACTATTAGTCATTGAGTGGTGGTTACTGGGGGATATCCTACTCTATTACAGTCATTGAGTGATGGTCACTGGGGGATATCCTACACTAGTACAGTCATTGAGTGGTGGTTACTGGGGGATATCCTATACTATTATAGCCATTGAGTGGTGGTTACTGGGGGATATCTCCTACACTATTACAGTCATTGAGTGGTGGTTACTGGGGGATATCTCCTACACTATTACAGTCATTGTATGGTGGTTACCGGGGGATATTGCCTACACTATTAGTCATTGAGCGGTGGTTACTGGGGTATATTGCCTACACTATTAGTCATTGAGTGGTGGTTACTGGGGGATATCTCCTACACTATTACAGTCATTGAGTGGTGGTTACTGTGGTATATTGCCTACACTATTACAGTCATTGAGTGGTGATTACTGGGGGAAATCTCCTACACTATTACAGTCATTGAGTGGTGGTTACTGGGGGATATCTCGTACACTATTACAGTCATTGAGTGGTGGTTACTGGGGGATATAATATCCTATACTATTACAGTCATTGAGCGGTGGTTACTGGGGGATATATCCTGTACTATTACAGTCATTGAGTGGTGGTTACTGGGGGATATCTCCTATAGTATTAGTCATTGTGTGGTGGTTACTGGGGGATATCTCCTACACTATTAGTCATTGAGTGGCGGTTACTGGGAGATATATCCTATACTATTACAGTCATTGAGTGGTGGTTACTGTGGGATATCTCCTACACGATTACAGTCATTGAGCGGTGGTTACTGGGGGATATATCCTACAATATTACAGTTATTGAGTGGTGGTTACTGGGGATTATATCCTACACTATTACAGTCATTGAGTGGTGGTTACTGTGGGATATATCCTACACTATTACAGTCATTGAGTGGTGGTTACTGGGGGATATATCCTACACTATTAGTCATTGAGTGGTGATTACAGGGGGATATATCCTACACTATTAAAGTCATTGAGTGGTGGTTACAAGGGTATATCTCCTACACTATAACAGTCATTGAGTGGTGGTTACTGGGGGATATATCCTATACTATTAGTCATTGAGCGGTGGTTACTGGGGATATATCCTATACTATTACAGTCATTGAGTGGTGGTTACTGGGGGATATCCTACACTATTATAGTCATTGAGTGGGTATATATCCTACACTATTACAGTCATTGAGTGGTGGTTACTGAGGTATATCTCCTAAACTATAACAGTCATTGAGTGGTGGTTACTGGGGGATATATCCTATACTATTACAGTCATTGAGCGGTGGTTACTGGGTGATATATCCTATACTATTACCGTCATGGAGTGGTGGTTACTGGGGGATATCTCCTATACTAGTACAGTCATTGAGTGGTGGTTACTGGGGGATATATCCTATACTATTACAGTCATTGAGTGGCGGTTACTGGGGGATATATCCTATACTATTAGTCATCGAGTGGTGGTTACTGGGGGATATCTCCTACACTATTACAGTCATTGAGTGGCGGTTACTGGGGGATATATCCTATACTATTACAATCATTGAGTGGTGGTTACTGGGGACATATTGCCTGCACTATTACAGTCACTGTGTGGTGGTTACGGGGGATATCTCCTACACTATTATAGTCATTGAGTGGTGGTTACTGGGGGATATCTCCTAAACTATTAGTCATTGAGTGGTGGTTACTGGGGGACATATATCCTACACTATTACAGTCTGTGGTTACCGGGGATATTGCCGGCACTATTACAGTCATTGAGTGGTGGTTACTGGGGGATATCTTCTACACTATTATAGTCATTGAGTGATGGTTACTGGGGGATATATCCTATACTATTACAGTCATTGAGTGGTGGTTACTGGGGGATATCTCCTACACTATTACATTCATTGAGCGGTGGTTACTGGGGGATATATCCTATACTATTACAGTCATTGAGTGGTGGTTACTGGGGGATATCTCCTATACTATTACAGTCATTGAGTGGTGGTTACTGGGGGATATCTCCTACACTATTAGTCATTGAATGACTGATACTGGGAGATATATCCTAAACTATTACAGTCATTGAGTGATGGTTACTGGAACCCACACAACACAACCAACCACACCACACAACACGGGATATATCCTACACTATTACAGTCATTGAGTGGTGGTTACTGAGGGATATATCCCACACTATTACAGTCATTGAGTGGTGGTTACTGGGGTATATATCCTACACTATTACAGTCATTGAGTGGTGATTACTGGGGGATATCTCCTACACTATTACAGTCATTGAGTGGTGGTTACTGGGGGATATCTCCTACACAACACAAACAACCCAAACTATTACAGTCATTGAGCGGTGGTTACTGGGGGAGATATCCTATACTATTACAGTCATTGAGTGGTGGTTACTGGGGAATATCTCCTATATTATTACAGTCATTGAGTGGGGGATATCTCCTACACTATTACAGTCATTGAGTGGCGGTTATTGGGAGATATATCCTATACTATTAGTCATTGAGTGGTGGTTACTGGGGGATATCTCCT
>JABXNX010001362.1:0-12917 GCA_014843695.1 Archivesica marissinica | reverse complement strand
AACTGTGTTAAAAGAAACACTAGATATAGATGATTGGTATATAATATATAATGACTATTTAGAGAGGACAAAAATAACTCCAGAGGATGATGATTATATAAATGTATGCGAGGTATTACTATCCTATCATTTACAAAGAAAGATTTGAAGAGAACTATGGATGACAGAATAACAAATGATATGGTATTATTTTATGGACAAAACAGTGTCTTCAGTAATTTTTACCTTGCAGACTTTATAGATAGTGATGGAGTGAAATATATATGTACTGAACAATATTTTCAACATAAAAAATGCTACAATGTCAAGAACATACTATTGCTGAGAAGATCCTTATTTCTACAAATGCAGCTGAAATACGACATCTAGGACGGTCAAGATCTGAACTTTTTGATGTACAACAATGGAACAGAGATTCAGAACAAGTGCTTTTTGATGGAAACTGGTTAAAATATAACCAAAACGAATACTTAAAGAGATTTTTATTAAATACAAATAATAAAATTCTTGCAGAGGCCAACCCTCGAGACTGTATTTGGGGTATTGGTTTAAATATGTGGCATAAAAATGCGACAGTGCAAGCAAAATGGAAAGGACTAAATAAGTTTGGAGAAATATTAATGCATATTAGATATTTTATTAGGAATAAAATGTTGTAAATGTGAAAAAACTTTAAATTAACATGTATTCAAATTAATATAACATGTATGTTACTAATGTTTTAGTTATTAGTTAATTAGTTATTAGTAAATAAAAAAATTATATTGAAATTTATTATGTGTTATGTTATTTTTAGTAGTCACTAGGGGTGGCACTATGGGGACATGTCAAACATGTGCATGTGTATAAATGCCCCATAGTGCCATAAAAAAATGCCCCATACTGCCACCCACCTCGGTAAAATGCCCCATAGTGCCATAGACATGCCCCATAGTGCCACCCTATACTACTTGTCTGATCTCTATGATCAGTTAGAAATAGATTGGAAGTGCACAAGGTATGTTTATTTATATATCCGGTAACTGGAGCCAACTTCACAGACCTGAAATATCGCGTGATCTCTCGCGACTTGCTATTCCCACAGTTAGGCGAAACCCCGTTCTGGGCGAAAATTCTTCACGCCGGGATATGTATAAACAATCACAAACAAATTACAAATGTCTCTCTAGACTCCCATCCATCCTTTCTCTCTCTCTCTCCATCACGACTCCCATCCGTTCTCTCTCTCTCTCCATCACGACTCCCATCCTTTCTCTCTCTCTCCATCACGACTCCCATCCTTTCTCTCTCTCTCTCTCTCTCTCTCTCTCTCTCTCTCTCCATCACGACACCCATCCTGTCTCTCTCTCCATCACGACTCCCATCTTGTCTTTCTTTCCATCACGACTCCCATCCTTTCTCTATCTCTTTCCATCACGACTCCCATCCTTTCTCTCTCTCTCTCCATCACGACTCCCATCCTTTCTCTCTCTCTCTTTCTCCATCACGACTCCCATCCTTTCTCCTCTCTTTCCATCACGACTCCCATCCTTTCTCTCTCTCTCATCACGACTCCCATCCTTTCTCTCTCTCTCCATCACGACTCCCATCCTTTCTCTCTCTCTCATCACGACTCCCATCCTTCTCTCTCTCTTTCCATCACGACTCCCATCCTTTCTCTCTCTCCATCACGACTCCCATCCTTTCTCTCTCTCTCCATCACGACGCCCATCTTTTCTTTCTCTCTCTCTCCATCAGGACTCCCATCTTTTCTCTCTCTCCATCACGACTCCCATCCTTTCTCTCTCTCTCCATCACGACTCCCATCCTTTCTCTCTCCATCACGACTTCCATCCTTTCTCTCTCTCTTCCATCACGACTCCCATCCTTTCTCTCTCTCTCTCCATCACGACTCCCATCTTTTCTCTCTCTCTCTCCATCACGACTCCCACCCTTTCTCTCTCTCTTTCCATCAAGACTCCATCCTTTCTCTCTCTCTTTCCATCACGACTCCCATCCTTTCTCTATATCTTTCCATCACGACTCCCATCCTCTCTCTCCATCACGACTCCCATCCTTTCTCTCTCTCTCCATCACGACTCCCATCCTTTCTCTCTCTCCATCACGACCCCATCCTTTCTCTCTCTCTCCATCACGACTCCCATCTTTCTTTCTCTCTCTCCATCACGACTCCCATCCTTTCTCTCTCTCCATCACGACTCCCATCCTTTCTCTCTCTCTCCATCACGACGCCAATCTTTTTCTCTCTCTCTCCATCACGACTCCCATCTTCTTTCTCTCTCTCTCATCACGACTCCCTCTTTTTCTCTCTCTCCATCATGACTCCATCCTTCTCTCTCTCCATCACGACTCCCATATTATCTCTCTCTCTATCACGACTCCCATCCTTTACTCTCTCCATCACGACTCCCATCTCTCTCTCTCTCTCTCCATCACGACTCCCATTTTTCTCTCTCTCCATCACGACTCCCATCCTTTCTCTCTCTCTTTCCATCACGACTCCCATCCTTTCTCTCTCTCCATCACGACTCCCATCCTTTCTCTCTCTCTTTCCATCACGACTCCCAACCATTCTCTCTCTCCATCACGACTCCCATCCTTGCTCTCTCTCTTTCCATCACGACTCCCATCCTTTCTCTCTCTCCATCACGACTCCCATCCTTTCTCTCTCTCTCCATCACGACGCCCATCTTTTCTTTCTCTCTCTCTCCATCAGGACTCCCATCTTTTCTCTCTCTCCATCACGACTCCCATCCTTTCTCTCTCTCTTTCCATCACGACTCCCATCCTTCTCTCTCTCCATCACGACTCCCATCCTTGCTCTCTCTCTTTCCATCACGACTACCATCCTTTCTCTCTCTCCATCACGACTCCCATCCTTTCTCTCTCTCTCCATCACGACTCCCATCCTTTCTCTCTCTCCATCACGACTCCCATCCTTTCTCTCTCTCTTTCCATCACGACTCCCATCTTTTCTCTCTCTCTCTCCATCACGACTCCATCCGTTCTCTCTCTCCATCACGACTCCCATCCTTTCTCTCTCTCTCCATCACGACTCCCATCCTTTCTCTCTCTTTCCATCACGACTCCCATCCTTTCTCTCTATCTTTCCATCACGACTCCCATCCTCTCTCTCTCCATCACGACTCCCATCCTTTCTCTCTCTCTCCATCATGACTCCCATCCTTTCTCTCTCTCCATCACGACTCCCATCCTTTCTCTCTCTCACGACTCCCATCCTTTCTCTTTTTTCTCCATCACGACTCCCATCCTTTCTCTCTCTCCATCACGACTCCCATCCTTTCTCTCTCTCCATCACGACTCCCATCCTTTCTCTCTCTCCATCACGACTCCCATCCTTTCTCTCTCTCCATCACGACTCCCATCCTTTCTCTCTCTCCATCACGACTCCCATCCTTTCTCTCTCTCCATCACGACTCCCATCCTTCTCTCTCTCCATCACGACGCCCATCTTTTCTCTCTCCCTCTCCATCACGACGCCCATCTATTCTCTCTCTCCATCACGACTCCCATCCTTTCTCTCTCTCCATCACGACTCCCATCCTTTCTTTCTCTCTCTCTCTCTCTCCATCACGACGCCCATCTTTTCTCTATCTCTTTCTCTCTCCATCACGACTCCCATCCTTTCTCTCTCTCCATCACGACTCCCATCCTTTTCTCTCTCTCTCCATCACGCTCCCATCCTTTCTCTCTCTCTCCACATCACGACGCCCATCTCTGTTCTCTCTCCATCACGATCTCTCTCTCTATCACGATCCTTTCTCTCTCTCCATCACCTTCCTCTCTCTCTCTCCATCACGCTCATCTCTCTCTCCATCACGACTCCCATCCTTTCTCTCTCTCTCCATCACGACTCCCATCCTTTCTCTCTCTCCATCACGACTCCCATCCTTTCTCTCTCTCCATCACGACTCTCCATCTCCCATCCTCTCTCTCTCCATCACGACATCACGCCCATCCTCTCTCTCTCTCTCCATCACGACATCCCATTCTCTCTCCATCACGACTCCCATCACGACTCCCATCTCTCTCTCTCCATCACGACTCCCATCCTCTTTCTCTCTCTCTCCATCACGACGACTCCCATCCATATCTCTCTCTCTCCATCACGACTCTCCATCCTTTTCTCTCTCTCCATCACGACATCCCACTCCACTCATCTCCATTCTCTCTCTCTCTCCATCACGCCCATCTCTTTCTCTCCATCACACCATTTCTCTCTCTCTCCATCACGATCTCTCTCTCCATCACGATTTCTCTCTCTCCATCACGACTCCCATCCTTTCTCTCTCTCTCCATCACGACTCCCATCTCTCTCTCTCAATCACGACTCTCCATGTCTCTCTCCATCACGACATCACGTCCATCTTCTCTCTCTCTCTCCATCACGACGACTCCCATCTCTCCTCTCTCCATCACGACGACTCCCATCCATTTCTCTCTCTCTCATCACGCTCCATCACGATCTCTTCTCTCTCTCCATCACGACTCCCATCCACGACTCCCATCCTTTCTCTCTCTCTCTCTATCACGACTCTCCTCTCTCTCCATCACGACTCCCATCCTTTCTCTCTTTTCACGACTCCCATCTCTCTCTCTCCATCTCTCTCTCCATCACGACTCCCATCCTTTCTCTCTCTCCATCACGACGACTCCCATCCTTTCTCTCTCTCCATCCTTTTCTCTCTCTCTCTCTCCATCACGACTCCCATCCTTTCTTCTCTCTCTCTCTGCATCACGACTCCCACATCACGACTCCCATCCTTTCTCTCTCTCTCTCTCTCCATCACGACTCCCCATTTCTCTCTCTCTCCATCACGACTCCCATCCTTTCTCTCTCTCCATCACGACTCCCATCTTTCTCTCTCTCCATCACGACTCCCATCCTTTCTCTCTCTCCATTTCTCTCTCTCTCTCCATCACGCCCACATCACGACGCCCATCCATCACGACTCCCATCCTTTCTCTCTCTCTTCCATCGACGCCCATCTTTTCTCTCTCACTTTCTCTCTCTCTCTCCATCACGACTCCCATCCTTTCTCTCTCTCCATCACGACTCCCATCCTTTCTCTCTCTCCATCACGACTCCCACATCACGACGCCCATCTTTTCAATCTCTCTCTCTCCCATCTCCATCACGACTCCATCTTTTCTCTCTCTCTCTATCTTACGACTCCCATCTCTTTCTCTTGCTCTCCATCACGACTCCCATCCTTTCTCTCTCTCTCCATCACGACTCCCATCCTTTCTCTCTCTCTTTCTATCACGACTCCCATCCATTCTCTCTCCATCACGACTCCCATCCTTGCTCTCTCTCTCATCACGACTCCCATCCTTTCTCTCTCTCCATCGACTCCCATCCTTTCTCTCTCTCCATCACGAGTATCCTTTTCTCTCTCTCCATCACGACTCCCATCCTCTCTCTCTCCATCACGACTCCAATCACGTCTCCCATCCTTTCTCTCTCTCCATCACGACTCCCATCCTTTCTCTCTCTCTTTCCATCCGTTCTCTCTCTCTCCATCACGACGCCCATCTTTCTCTCTCTCTCCCTCTCCATCACGACGCCCATCTTTTCTCTCTCTCCATCACGACTCCCATCCTTTCTCTCTCTCCATCACGACTCCCATCCTTTCTTTCTCTCTCTCTCTCTCTCCATCACGACGCCCATCTTTTCTCTATCTCTTTCTCTCTCCATCACGACTCCCATCCTTTCTCTCTCTCCATCACGACTCCCATCCTTTCTCTCTCTCTCTCCATCACGACTCCCATCCTTTCTCTCTCTCCATCACGACACCCATCTTTTCTCTCTCTCTCCATCACGACTCCCATCCTTTCTCTCTCTCCATCACGACTCCCATCTTTTCTCTCTCTCTCCTCTCTCTCTCTCCATCACGACTCCCATCTTTCTTCTCTCTCTCCATCACGACTCCCATCCTTTCTTTCTCTCTCTTTCATCACGACTCCCATCCTTTCTCTCTCTTTCCATCACGACTCCCATCCTTTCTGTCTCTCTCTCTCTCTCCATCACGACTCCCATCCTTTCTTTCTCTTTCTCTCCATCACGACTCCCATCCGTTCTCTCTCTCTCTCTCTCCATCACGACTCCCATCCTTTCTCTCTCTCTCTCCATCACGACTCCCATCCTTTCTCTCTCTCTCCATCACGACTCCCATCCTTTCTCTCTCTCTCCATCACGACTCCCATCCTTTCTCTCTCTATCACGACTCCCATCCTCTCTCTCTCTCCCATCACGACTCCCATCTTTTCTCTCTCTCCATCACGACTCCCATCTTATCTCTCTCTCTATCACGACTCCCATCCTTTCTCTCTCTCCATCACGACTCCCATCCTCTCTCTCTCTCCATCACGACTCCCATATTGTCTCTCTCTCCATCACGACTCCCATCTTTTCTCTCTATCCATCACGACTCCCATCCTTTCTCTCTCTCTCCATCACGACTCCCATCCTTTCTCTCTCTCTCTCTCTCTCTCTCCATCACGACTCCCATCTTTTCTCTGTCTCTCTCTTTCACGACTCCCACCTTTCATGCTCGATCCCTCTCTCATAAGTCAAACTTTTTCCTATTCTTTGTTATTTTGGTTTCATAATTCTACAACATGTACATTATTTACAGAAAAACATGATTTTGTGTCCCATCCTATCTTTATATAATTATGCTTGAACTCAGTCGTCACCTTTTCTGTTCATCTATTACCTTGGCGGGAAAGGCCGTAACTAATATTGCTAGAACTTGTGGCCCGACCCGTTCACCTATCTTTAATTCATCGTGTTTTGTATTCACATGTATATGTAAAACGAATCGAGCAATAAAATATGATTAAACTAAGCCTCGTAAGCGCCAATTCCACAACTATTAAAGAATTCCCGATTTTATGAGAAACCCCCAATATCATGAGAATCGACGATAATTAAAATAGAGATTACAAGGTAATATTACCAAGGTAATGTACTCGGCACAAAAATGATAATAGCCATAGCAAGGTAATTAAGTAACATAAAACCCCACCCAGAACCTTTGCTTTAATAATATCAAGTTATGCGATTCGGTTTCCAATTAAATACATGTAATGCACGTGAAGAGTTGAATACCGTAAAGTTACTTGTCAATGACGATTGACCAAGTTGCAATTTGAACACACCTTGTTTCAACCATACACATTCTCTCTCTCTCCTTTTCTCTTGTGAAGTTGTGATAGCGCAGTGGATGCGCGTTCGCTTCAGGTGTGGAAGATCCGGAGTTCGAGCCCCACTGGAGCAGTTACGATTGTTCCCTTAGGCAAGGCATTTAAATTTCACGTTGCCTCTTCTCTCTCCCTCGTGGCGATGGATTCCATCAGGAATGAGGTCTCGAGAGTGATTAATATAAGTTGAAAGAACTTGTTTCGCAATCGAGCTAAAATAAATTTGTATAAACTAACTATACAGACACATTAGCATTGTATTGATCGCGGACTCTATTAGTATATGTTTATACATATCGAAAATCTAAACTATTTCTGAACAAGAACACTTGACTCGCAAACCTGCTCTCTGATTTTGATGACAGGAAGCGACCGTACATGGACGCAAAATATATACAACCTCCGTGTCACACAAATAAATACTACAGTAAATAATTCTCCAATTCTCGAGAGAACAATAACCAAAATGTAGAAATAAATAATACCAGAGTGTCCGTCGATAGTGAGTTCTAACTTAATTAATATTATTTATAGAATAGACGTGTTTCTCCCTACAGTTCTCACGTGTGGTTCTCTCGATACTATTGCAACTGATACAAGAGTTAATTACATCTGGAGAAGCTGAAATGTTGTAATAAATACGCTTGGAAGGACAGTTAACCTGTTCGAGGCGCACTTTGGTGAAAATGCTGGTATCAGAAGTGTTTGCTTGGTGGATTTATCTAGTGCGCGAATCTAGCTACATTGTATCTATCTTCCTATGGTGTCGAACACCTCGCGGAGATGTAGACATTGTGCGCGACAAAATGCAGATATATTTGAAAAACGAAAATATAAAAACAGAATATAAAATTACATTACAATTATACTTATTTTATACAAATTTATTTTAGCTCGATTGCGAAATTATACTTGGAAAACGTTTAGAAATGAAATTAGGATTAATTAATATTGCTGTATACGATTTAACTAACGCCGTCTACGCTGGCTCGGACACGTATGCCGGATGGACGACGGTCGCATTCCAAAAGATATATTGTATGGTGAACTGGCCGTATGTCACAGAGACAAAGAGAACGGAGCATGTCTGTAATACTACATGTACGATAGCTTTAAGGAGTGGAGATCGTCTATAATACTACATGTACGATAGCTTTAGGGAGTGGATATCGTCTGTAATACTACAAGTACGATAGCTTTAGGGAATGGAGATCGTCTGTAATACTACAAGTACGATAGCTTTAGGGAGTGGAGATCGTCTGTAATACTACAAGTACGATAGCTTTAGGGAGTGGAGATCGTCTGTAATACTACAAGTACGATAGCTTTAGGGAGTGGAGATCGTCTGTAATACTACACGTACGTTAGCATTAGGGAGAGGATATCGTCTGTAATACTACACGTACGTTAGCATTAGGGAGAGGATATCGTCTGTAATACTACACGTACGTTAGCATTAGGGAGTGAATATCGTCTGTAATACTACACGTACGATAACTTTAGGGAGTGGATATCGTCTGTAATACTACAAGTACGATAGCTTTAGGGAGTGGATATCGTCTGTAATACTACAAGTACGATAGCTTTAGGGAGTGGATATCGTCTGTAATACTACAAGTACGATAGCTTTAGGGAGTGGAGATCGTCTGTAATACTACAAGTACGATAGCTTTAGGGAGTGGAGATCGTCTCTAATACTACAAGTACGATATATTTAGGGAATGGAGCATGTCTGTAATACCACAAGCACGATATAAGTCGAACTGTATCCAATGTGCTGGACAAATGAAATGTGATCTCCGTGTGTCTCAGTGTGTATGTGTTGACCAAATATCGGAGCCATGTACCAAGTGGGGTCTCACTAGAGTCGTGCAAGCTTTGGATTTACTGGTTCGGATTTGATCTTGATTTTTGTATGTACATATAGAAACCCAAATTGTTGCTTTGATTTATGGTTGTTCCTTCTAGTGACATGGATAACCCACAGTTGGTGTGTAGAGCACCTAAATTATACCGCACTATGTGACCGCGGCATACATACATTTAATATGAAAATGTGGTAGAGCATCAATCTGCCGCAATGTATGACATAGATCTACATACGTTTGGTGCGTTACAATGTTGTAGAACACAATTCTACTGCAATGTATGACAGCGTTCTACATACATTTGGTGCGTTACAATGTTGTAAAACACAATTCTACCGCAATGTATGACAGCGTTCTACATACATTTGGTGCGTTACAATGTTGTAGAACACAATTCTGCCGCAATGTATGACAGCGTTCTACATACGTTTGGTGCGTTACAATGTTGTATAACACACTCAATTTTACCGCAATGTATGACAGCGTTCTACATACGTTTGGTGCGTTACAATGTTGTATAACACACTCAATTCTACCGCAATGTATGACAGCGTTCTACATACGTTTGGTGCGTTACAATGTTGTATAACACACTCAATTTTACCGCAATGTATGACAGCGTTCTACATACGTTTGGTGCGTTACAACGTTATAGAACACAATCAATTCTACCGCTATGTATGACAGAGTGCTACATACGTTTGGTGCGTTAAAATGTTGTAGAACACAATCAATTCTGCCGCAATGTATGACAGAGTGCTACATACGTTTGGTGCGTTACAATGTTGTAAAACACAATTCTACTGCAATGTATGATAGAGATCTACATACGTTTGGTGCGTTACAATGTTGTAGAACACAATTCTGCCGCAATGTATGACAGCGTTCTACATACGTTTGGTGCGTTACTATGTTGTAGAACACAATTCTGCCTCAATGTATGACAGTGTGCTATATACGATTGGTGCGCTACAATGTTGTAGAACACAATTCTACAACACTGTATGACAGAGTTCTACATAGGTTTGGTGCGCTACAATGTTGTAGAACACAATCAATTCTACCACAATGTATGACAGAGTGCTATATACGTTTGGTGCGTTACAATGTTGTAGAACACAATTCTACTACAATGTATGACAGAGTTCTACATAGGTTTGGTGCGTTACAATGTTGTAGAACACAATTCTACTGCAATATATGACATAGTTCTACATACGTTTGGTGCGTTACAATGTTGTAGAACACAATTCTACCGCAATGTATGACAGCGTTCTACATACGTTTGGTGCGTTACAATGTTGTAGAACACAATTCTACCTCAATGTATGACAGCGTTCTACATACGTTTGGTGCTTTACAATGTTGTATAACACACTCAATTTTACCGCAATGTATGACAGCGTTCTACATACGTTTGGTGCGTTACAATGTTGTAGAACACAATTCTGCCGCAATGTATGACAGCGTTCTACATACGTTTGGTGCGTTACTATGTTGTAGAACACAATTCTGCCTCAATGTATGACAGTGTGCTATATACGATTGGTGCGCTACAATGTTGTAGAACATAATTCTACAACACTGTATGACAGAGTTCTACATAGGTTTGGTGCGTTACAATGTTGTAGAACACAATTCTACTGCAATATATGACATAGTTCTACATACGTTTGGTGCGTTACAATGTTGTAGAACACAATTCTACCGCAATGTATGACAGCGTTCTACATACGTTTGGTGCGTTATAATGTTGTAGAACACAATTCTACCGCAATGTATGACAGCGTTCTACATACGTTTGGTGCTTTACAATGTTGTATAACACACTCAATTTTACCGCAATGTATGACAGCGTTCTACATACGTTTGGTGCGTTACAATGTTGTAGAACACAATCAATTCTACCGCAATGTATGACAGAGTTCTACATACGTTTGGTGCGTTACAATGTTGTATAACACAATCAATTCTGCCGCAATGTATGACAGCGTTCTACATACGTTTGGTGCGTTACAATGTTGTAGAACACAATTCTGCCGCAATGTATGACAGCGTTCTACATACGTTTGGTGCGTTACAATGTTGTATAACACACTCAATTTTACCGCAATGTATGACAGCGTTCTACATACGTTTGGTGCGTTACAATGTTGTATAACACACTCAATTCTACCGCAATGTATGACAGCGTTCTACATACGTTTGGTGCGTTACAATGTTGTATAACACACTCAATTTTACCGCAATGTATGACAGCGTTCTACATACGTTTGGTGCGTTACAACGTTATAGAACACAATCAATTCTACCGCTATGTATGACAGAGTGCTACATACGTTTGGTGCGTTAAAATGTTGTAGAACACAATCAATTCTGCCGCAATGTATGACAGAGTTCTACATACGTTTGGTGCGTTCGTTACAATGTTGTAGAACACAATTCTGCCGCAATGTATGACAGCGTTCTACATACGTTTGGTGCGTTACTATGTTGTAGAACACAATTCTGCCTCAATGTATGACAGTGTGCTATATACGATTGGTGCGCTACAATGTTGTAGAACACAATTCTACAACACTGTATGACAGAGTTCTACATAGGTTTGGTGCGCTACAATGTTGTAGAACACAATCAATTCTACCACAATGTATGACAGAGTGCTACATAGGTTTGGTGCATTACAATGTTGTAGAACATACTCAATTCTGCCGCAATGTATGACAGAGTGCTATATACGTTTGGTGCGTTACAATGTTGTAGAACACAATTATACTACAATGTATGACAGAGTTCTACATAGGTTTGGTGCGTTACAATGTTGTAGAACACAATTCTACTGCAATATATGACATAGTTCTACATACGTTTGGTGCGTTACAATGTTGTAGAACACAATTCTACCGCAATATATGACAGCGTTCTACATACGTTTGGTGCTTTACAATGTTGTATAACACACTCAATTCTACCGCAATGTATGACAGCTTTCTACATACGTTTGGTGCGTTACAATGTTGTAGAACACAATCAATTCTACCGCAATGTATGACAGAGTTCTACATACGTTTGGTGCGTTACAATGTTGTATAACACAATCAATTCTACCGCAATGTATGACAGCGTTCTACATACGTTTGGTGCGTTACAATGTTGTAGAACACAATTCTGCCGCAATGTATGACAGCGTTCTACATACGTTTGGTGCGTTACTATGTTGTAGAACACAATTCTGCCTCAATGTATGACAGTGTGCTATATACGATTGGTGCGCTACAATGTTGTAGAACACAATTCTACAACACTGTATGACAGAGTTCTACATAGGTTTGGTGCGTTACAATGTTGTAGAACACAATTCTACTGCAATATATGACATAGTTCTACATACGTTTGGTGCGTTACAATGTTGTAGAACACAATTCTACCGCAATGTATGACAGCGTTCTACATACGTTTGGTGCGTTACAATGTTGTAAAACACAATTCTACCGCAATGTATGACATAGTTTTACATACGTTTGGTGCGTTACAATGTTGTTAAACACATTCAATTCTGCCGCAATGTATGACAGAGTGCTACACACGTTTGGTGCGTTACAATGTTTTAGAACACAATCAATTCTACCGCAATGTAAGACAGAGTGCTACATACGGTTGGTTCGTTACAATGTTGTAGAACACAATCAATTCTACCGCAATGTAAGACAGAGTTCTATATACGTTTGGTGCGTTACAATGTTGTAGAACACAATCAATTCTGCCGCAATGTAAGACAGAATTCTACATAAGTGTGGTGCGTTACAATGCTGTAGAACACAA
>JABXNX010001361.1:5000-12919 GCA_014843695.1 Archivesica marissinica | reverse complement strand
TACCTAAAATTTGTATCCTTGTATTTACAGTTCATTGTAATACACTGTGAAACACTCGAATATTTCTGGAACAATATTTCGCGCTTTACCAATAGCACAAAGAAAAATCTATAGCCACGGCCCTTTATCTTACGCATAGAAATAGAATTTAAGTGTATTTTATAGCATAGTAGAGACCGATCATGGTCCTGTGGTGTACATGTTGCAAAAACAAATTCTCACAATACACTGAGCCCGAGGCTCCAACCTACGAAATCATAAATTGCTGCATTCAAATATAGTATGAGACCTATTAGTAAGTGCTCTTAAATAATAACTATATATGTATCATATTGTACTCCTTAGCAAATAAGCAATGCTAATATTGAAAATATGTATCCATATAGGATAATAACATACAAATGTATAAGAAATTCACAAATATCCATTGGTTGTTAGCAGATCTTGAAATTTGTTAATCTGAATCAATTAGTATTTAAACATGGACATATATGAGAGTAATCACGACTACTAATCAACCTTTACTTGGAATATCTTGGTGTATCTGTCCCATTCCAAGTAATACTCCATAGCAACAGTGTGCTATAGGGCCATGAATGATGTTGCTATTATTGGAAATAAATGGTGTAAAAGGCTTCGACGTAATATTTCAATGTAAGCAAACTGGAAATAAATTGTTTTTAACCGAATGCAATGTTGTGAAAATATTAACAACACATATAATCATATGCTATAATGCAACGTGCCCATTTGGAGCTAAGCTTGCGGATAGCTGTGCTATTTTACTGATAACTTAGATGCCCACTGAATCCGGCGTACTAACATTAGCTAGCTAAGCAATTTTACAAATAAAGAAATATTTAAGAAGATTGTGGATATCGCACAAGTTTATAATATAAAAACACTTTAAATTAATGAAATAATATTTATTATTCTAACATTATTTGATAGTTTGTTTCTATAAACATAGAACATAATATATGTAGTTCAATCTGCAATGCACAGCGGATAGAGAAGGTCTACTTTATGGCTGTTGAATTTTGCTCCGCTGACAAAATAGCACACACATGTATTCGTTCGTAGCATTATATTGGGTCATGTTATAATGGGCATACTATATGTCGTGCCGTTGTCTATCGGCGAATAAAACATAGTGTGATGCATGGGAATTAACGACTTAAGCATACGACCTGTGTGGTTAATTCCTACGCATCAGAAATCCAAACCATCTTTTATTCGCCGTTAAAACACTGTCATGACGTCATACCTTTGTACGTGCAGTCCATTATTATTAATATTGGAATTGAGTAAAAAAAAACAGAGTATTATATTAAATACTACGCGTACATGCACGAAATTAACAATTTTAATTAGTAGCAGCTTGTTATATAAGTATGTGTGTTACGTAAGATATAAGCCTCAAACGGATCCAATATGCAAAATATTGGTAATGTCCTCGGCGCTACGAGCCTCACACAGTCCAATATTTTACATATTGGATCGTTTTCGGCTTATGCCTATACATAAACAACGGCAATATCAATACTATTTCCATAGCAATCTATCGAGTATCTTAATGTTTGTGTGACTGTTGTATTGAAAGGACAATGTGTCATTGTAGTGAAATACTTGTTGATGTATTGTGCTATAGAAAATATAAATCATAATGTTAACATGACATAGAGCTGGATGAAATTGTACTCACATGATGGTTACTACATATTCAGCCGTCGTTGCATAGGCAATCGTTCCAGCGAGTGATATAACACCGTCGTTAGCAATGGTAAATGTCAGACCGGCTGGTGTTGCTGTGGCGGTATATGAAGCTGCATCCGTAGCCTCAATAGTAACGCTCGTTGGACCTGTAGCACCATTGTCTATAGTGCCAGTTATTGTACCACAGTCGGTGATGGCTGGGTCGGACTGTTTCGGGTTGACCCATGCCGTTACACCAGCACAATCTACAGATATAAAGACACGAAGATAAAACTCATATTCCCATTGACCAAGTATTTCATTGTTATAATAGAATAATAACAGGCTGGAAACGAGAGCTATAATTAAGCACACACAACTATACTAGTATTGTAAGATATCGGGTCAAGTCATATCCCTCTCCTAAATCACAATTCCTAATTTCCTAAATCACAATTCCTAATTTCCTAAATCACAATTCCTAATTTCCCTAATTTCCTAAATCACAATTCCTAATTTCCTAAATCAAAATTCCTAATTTCCCTAATTTCATAAATCACAATTCCTAATTTCCTAAATCACAATTCCTAATTTCCCTAATTTCCTAAATCACAATTCCTAATTTCCTAAATCAAAATTCCTAATTTCCCTAATTTCCTAAATCATAATTCCTAATTTCCTAAATCAAAATTCCTAATTTCCCTAATTTCCTAAATCACAATTCCTAATTTCATAAATCACAATTCCTAATTTCCCAATAAAAAGGTTGTTGATTTTACTCGTTACAAACATTGTGACCATTAAATGCAACCTTTATAGTATAAATCTATGTATATAATTGTATATTGTATTTCCATGTGTATATGGTATGTAATTGTATATTGTATTTAAGTTCATGTTCTATAATTGTATATTGTAATTGAGTGTGCATGTTCTATACTTGTACATTGTAATTGAGTGTGCATGTTCTATACTTGTATATTGTAATTGGGTGTGCATGTTATATACTTGTATATTGTAATTGAGTGTGCATGTTCTATTCTTGTATATTGTAATTGAGTGTACATGTTCTATACTTGTATATTGTAATTGAGTGTACATGTTCTATACTTGTATATTGTATTGTAATTGAGTGTGCATAGGATAAACATGTACATAACAGCGTAGCGAAGGATTGCATGCATCTACTATACATGTATTTGAAACGTACCATGTTGTGGATAATAAACATGCATAACTAATTTATGATAGTTAACGAAGACTAATTATCTAATTTTATCACATAACTTTGCTTGTATTCAGTTTCGTATAGTCATCTAATAATGTTTTATATGTACACACGTGTAACCCGGGAAGGGTTGTGATTGGTTGAGAGAATACTTCCTATAATTTGTAATTTAAACTATAACGTATGACCATTACTATTTGAATTAGTACATAACGTTAATTGTAAGACAAATTACGATTGAAACGAAAGTATATCGCTGTTTAAAACATAAATATAACGCTTCTTGGCGTATTAACGTCATGACAATTAAAACCCAATATGGTAATGTTATAAAAATGATATCTCATTCGTTGTGATTACATAAAAGGCTCGCTTAATCACGTATATTACATGTATGGTTTATTTCACTATCATCCTTACACCAACATAAGGGGCTCTCCGGTTAGCGCACTCGCTTTTCACTAATGCAACCCGGGTTCCCGGGTTCGATCCTCGGACCAATAAATATGTGAAATGGTACGATGGTCGCCAGATCGGACTGGTGGGTTTCTCCGGGTGCTCCAGTTTCCTACCACATGAATGACACTATTTACGCTTTCATCCGCACCAACGAGAGTGATTAATATAAGTTGTTAGAACTTGATTCGCAATCGTTGTAAAACAAACGTATACAAATTATAAATGCAAGACCATTCAAGCAAATAATTACATGAGACATTACTTGTATTTCTGTTACATCTCTTGCCAAGTTATCTCAAGATGTACAGTGGTTCTCTCAGTTAGAATCCTTTGTTTATACAGATATTCCCTAACCAGATGTCGTGGTATCATACATGTCATTTTATCAAAATCGTCCTAATTACCCTGGGCGATTTATTCGGTTACCCTGGGCGTACCGGTATTCGGTTACCCTGGGCGTACCGTTATTCGGTAACCTTTGGCGTACTGTTATTCGGTTACCCTGGGCGTACCGTTATTCGGTAACCCTGGGCGTACCGTTATTCGGTAACCCTGGGCGTACCGTTATTCGGTAACCCTGGGCGTACCGTTATTCGGTTACCCTGGGCGTACCGTTATTCGGTTACCCTGGGCGTATCGTTATTCGGTTACCCTGGGCGTACCGTTATTCGGTCACCTAAGGTTTGAATGTGAATACCAACTAGTCAGTCTCTTTTATAGCAGATGAAATAATATTACTATGTAAAGTGATCATTATTGCATTTAAAACGCTTGACTAAAATCATATTGCATAACATCTTTTAAAATAAAACCACAAGTTCATTCACATATACCAGACGTGTGTTTGCCGGTATTGTCACATAATTAGCACATGACTTTGTAAAGGCCGAATACATGCCAATCATTTGACTTTTCCCGATACAAAAACAAGCAACTATGTATATGCATGTATCTCTGTGTAACGGAGTTTTAGAGTACACGTGAAAAAGACTTAAGAACATCATCAACATTTACATATTTTCGAAACAAAATGTGAATTTTGATCTGTTTTGGTCATTTCTGTGCTGGCAGTCGTACCTTCTACCATAAATAATCCAAGTACCTGCTACTGACAGTGATGACGTCATTTGTAAACAAATTCGAAACGAGGTGGTGTCCGGAAATAGGGTGATTGACGATAATTGATAAAGCATTTATACACAACATAGCATTTGACCTATTAAACAAAGTTTAACTGTTAGTAAGATACCAGTGATAATCTTAGGATGTGATCTGCTAGAGTGATACGATTCAGTGCCCACATTGTATATCGTATTTACATCCCCATTTGTATGTATATTGAATTATACTGTGGCTGGTTAATAAACTAATCGTTGATTTCCAAAGCACATCAACATACTATTATTTCGTTATTAACTTAAATGCAAAATGAATTATGCTTTAAATAGTTTAAACATATTTTATTCGGATCAAATACATATATACATATATAAACACAATTTTTATTTTACATTCGAACCGAAATTGGTCGAGAAACAAGCTTATAGCTTATATGAATCCCTTCCCATGTTTAACTTAAATGCAAAATGAATTATACTTTAATTGGCATGGTTACACATTTGATGTCAGCAATAATAGTAAGTCCATTATTTTAGTAATTAGTACTAATTCATCAGATTGTTCTCTGAATTTATAACAAAATTAAGCATATTGTTTTTTTGACTACACTTGTCTCTTCCGCCAACGGGGAGGTCATGGATTGTTGCCTTTAACTTAAGAAAGGTATTTTAAAGCATATACACATCGACAGTTGCATGTGATACTTATTTACATCATTCATAATGCCTATTTTAAGATAATGTGTGTGTGTTTTATGTTTATTTATCGTCGCTACCGGTTGACCATATGAGCGACGCCTCATGAAGAGATTTGCCATTTTAGATGATTGAAGGATAGTGCAATGATACAGACAGAGACCCATTCCAGAGTCTCATCTGGTTTTTTACGTACACGGTGTAAAGCACCAACACGAGACCTCGGTTTAACGTCCCATCTGAAAGACTGTTAATTTTATTAGGGTCAGACGGGGGATGGAACCTGCGATCACTGGATTACCAGCCCAATGTGTTAACCACTGGACTACAGATCCGATTGTGCGCTTAAGCAAGGCATTTACATTCCACATTGCCTCTTGACTCTCCCTCGTGGTGATGGATTCCATCAGGAATGAGGTCTCGAGAGTGATTAATATAAGTTGTAAGAATAACAATTATATTTTTATTTGGTGAAATCAGAACCTTCGTTTATTCATTATATATACACACACTCATATTTACACATATATAGTACACGTGCAACATATATAGTGCACGTGCAACATATATAGTACACGTGCAACATATATAGTACACGTGCAACATATATAGTACACGTGCAAATATCTTATAAACCAGTTCCAAAAACAAACCACCATCCAGCTTACAAAGAAAAAATATCACATTCTGTTATGAAATTGTCCCAGTAACGATGTTACCTTTTTTCTTTTCTAAACTCCTGTAAAAAATAACTTTCTAGTGTCAAGAACTGTCGTTCTCCTTTCACTTTGGTAGTAAGATTTATATATACAGAATATGACCAGTATAATATTAACATCATTATAGCCTTCTGATGCCATGGTATATCCAATCACGATATTGTATAAAGTATTCATATTCTTATGAAATTTCTGTGAAGAATAACAATAGATTTGCAAAAAATAGATTTGTATAAACAAAATTAAAATTCTTATTATAAAAACGGTGTTCCAGAAATCCGCACAGACACACTTGGAATGGTTAGATGAAATATGTTCGACATACATCAAATCAATTATTTACTGTCGATTAGCTCTAATGCATCCATTTCATATTGTATATTCATGTTGTAAGCACAGTACATCACTTTATATATATATATATTGAAACTTAGAACAACAACCATACTATCCAAGCTATATTACAACTTGTCTGGATAGTGGGGATCATTTGCATAAATATATAAGCATGTACAAAGTGCTGTGCTGTATTTACCATTTGAATGGTGATATCTGTAGAACATCTAGTAAAATTTAAGAATTTCAAAAAGTCAATTGGTGATGGTACTCAATGACCATTCACCGTGTGTCTGTGTAATTCCGTCAGACAACATAAATTGGCATTTTAATTACATTTTAATTACATTTTAATGATTTATCTAACGCTGCCAACGATTCATGAAGAATGCGGAGCATTGTAACAATATTTTAAAAAGCATTAATTTTATAAGCAACACTAGTATGAAATAGGTTACCTCCGATGTTGAAGAAAGCCACCAATGGCAACAGCACCGAAATAATCACAGAAAACTGCATTCTGGCGAAGTGAACAGGTAATAATTTAAAGCGTTACTGTTGTGCAAACTCTCAGACTTGTGCGGCCTCCTACCCCGCTTGCCTTTTTATAATGTAGTATGCAGCCGTTGCTATGAACTGTACTATCAACATGGATATAAACAATACCGACTACCCGGCCGTTGTCTTGGCTGCTGCCGGGTATAAACACAATTCATCGACGCAAAGAGTCTCCATTCAATCAATGCCTTCCTAGGCATAATCAAGATACACCTTTGTTCAATATATACACATGTAATTCAATTCCAGTAGGCGTAGTTAGGCGAAATAGGCGTGCTAATATGTGTCCAAACATGCATGACAAGTAGATCTCTATTAAATTACTATTTATTTACTGAGCTAAGCAGAAATTGTTGTATTCAATTGCAGGATATGAATTATGATAATGTCATATGAATGAGGATACGTGTGGAGGTCTTCACCTGGGTGGGGGTCTCCTGGATGTAGATATGGATAGTGGGTCGGAGTTACATTGTTTGAAGTTACCTGATTGTGTTATTTCATGATCCATCATGTTGGTATATTCATTGTGCACAGTCCACATGCTAGCGTATGCTATGTTTCAGCGTCCCCCAAATGTCTAACAAAAATGGTCGTACATAAATAACCCCCGCAGTAGGAACGCGCGTTATTGCTTATGACTGTTAGCAAGATAACTCAAAAAGTGGTGGATGAATTTTGATGGAACTTTGTGGATATACAGAGTGTTGCTCCAGTAGGAAGAAAATGGTTCGATTATGGGAGTAATCGGTCACGGCATGTGGCCATGGTGGTCAGTCCAGCGCGTGTGTTTGTAACTCTCCCAGTGCTATTCCCTAGTTTGATCTCATAAGTCATATGTTTTATGTAGAACCGCGGTGGCGCAATGTATATGGTGTAATCTCGCAACTGAGGATTTGTGAGAATGCGTTTACGCTGCGCCCTTAGGCATGAAACTTAAATCCACATTGCATCGATGGATTATACGATGAATTAGGTTTCCAAAGCGATGTAATCTCGTAAGAACTTGCTTCGCAATCGAGTTAACATAGCTTTGTATAACTTGCGTTGTGTGTTGCATACAGTTGTGTGTACATATTGTGTTGTGATATATGAATTCAACATAATATT
>JABXNX010001360.1:0-12921 GCA_014843695.1 Archivesica marissinica | reverse complement strand
TTTGTACTACCCCTCGGTAGAACACTAACATAGGTCAATGTGTACAGGAGTTTGTACTACCCCTCAGTAGAACACTAACATAGGTCAATGTGTACAGGAGTTTGTACTACCCCTCAGTAGAACACTAACATAGGTCAATGTGTAAGGTGGTTTGTACTACCCCTCAGCAGAACACTAACATAGGTCAATGTGTACAGGAGTTTGTACTACCCCTCGGTAGAACACTAACATAGGTCAATGTGTACAGGAGTTTGTACTACCCCTCGGTAGAACACTCTCATAGGTCAATGTGTACAGTAGTTTGTACTACCCCTCGGTAGAACACTATCATAGGTCAATGTGTACAGGAGTTTGTACTACCCCTCGGTAGAACACTAACATAGGTCAATGTGTACAGGAGTCTGTACTACCCCTCGGTAGAACACAATCATAGGTCAACAGTGTACAGGAGTTTGTACTACCCCTCGGTCGAACACTATCATAGGTCAATGTGTACAGGAGTTTGTACTACCCCTCGGTCGAACACTAACATAGCTCAATGTTTAAGGTGGTTTGTACTGGCCCTCGGTCGAACACAATCATAGGTCAATGTGTACAGGAGTTTGTACTACCTCTCGGTAGAACACTAACATAGGTCAATGTGTACAGGAGTTTGTACTACACCTCGGTAGAACACTATCATAGGTCAATATGGACAGTAGTTTGTACATGTACTACACCTCGGTAGATCACTAACAGAGGTCAATGTGTACAGGAGTTTGTACTAACCCTTGGTAGAACACTATCATAGGTCAATGTGTACAGGAGTTTGTACTACCCCTTGGTAGAACACTATCATAGGTCAATGTGTACAGGAGTTTGTACTACCCCTCGGTAGAACACTATCATAGGTCAATGTGGACAGTAGTTTGTACATGTACTACCCCTCGGTAGATCACTAACAGAGGTCAATGTGTACAGGAGTTTGTACTACCCCTTGGTAGAACACTATCATAGGTCAATGTGTACAGGAGTTTGTACTACCCCTTGGTAGAACACTATCATAGGTCAATGTGTACAGGAGTCTGTACTACCCCTCGGTAGAACACAATCATAGGTCAACAGTGTACAGGAGTTTGTACTACCCCTCAGTAGAACACTATCATAGGTCAATGTGTACAGGAGTTTGTACTACCCCTCGGTCGAACACTATCATAGGTCAATGTGTACAGGAGTTTGTACTACCCCTCGGTAGAACACTATCATAGGTCAACAGTGTACAGGAGTTTGTACTACCCCTCGGTCGAACACTAACATAGCTCAATGTTTAAGTTGGTTTGTACTGCCCCTCGGTCGAACACAATCATAGTTCAATGTGTACAGGAGTTTGTACTACCCCTCGGTAGAACACTATCATAGGTCAATGTGTACAGGAGTTTGTACTACCCCTCGGTAGAACACTATCATAGGTCAATGTGTACAGGAGTTTGTACTACCCCTCGGTCGAACACTATCATAGGTCAATGTGTACAGGAGTTTGTACTACCCCTCGGTCGAACACTATCATAGGTCAATGTGTACAGGAGTTTGTACTACCCCTCGGTAGAACACAATCATATGTCAATGTGTACAGGAGTTTGTACTACCCCTCGGTCGAACACAATCATTGGTCAATGTGTACAGGAGTTTGTACTACCCCTCGGTAGAACACTAACATAGGTCAATGTGTACAGGAATTTGTACTACCCCTCGGTAGAACACTAACATAGCTCAATGTTTAAGGTGCTTTGTACTACCCCTCGGTAGAACACTAACATAGGTCAATGAGTACAGTAGTTTGTACTACCCCTCGGTAGAACACTAACATAGGTCAATGTGTACAGCAGTTTGTACTACCCCTCGGTAGAACACTATCATAGGTCAATGTGGACAGTATTTTGTACATGTACTACCCCTCGGTAGATCACTAACAGAGGTCAATGTGTACAGTAGTTTGTACTACCCCTCAGTAGAACACAATCATAGATCAACGTGTACAGGAGTTTGTACTACCCCTCGGTAGAACACTAACATAGGTCAATGTGTACAGGAGTTTGTACTACCCCTCAGTAGAACACTATCATAGGTCAATGTGTACAGGAGTTTTTACCACCCCTCGGTAGAACACTATAATAGGTCAATGTGGACAGTAGTTTGTACTACCCCTCGGTAGAACACTAACATTGGTCAATGTGTACAGGAGTTTGTACTACCCCTCGGTAGAACACTAACATAGGTCAATGTGTACAGGAGTTTGTACTACCCCTCGGTAGAACACTATCATAGGTCAATGTGTACAGGAGTTTGTACTACCCCTCGGTCGAACACAATCATAGGTCAATGTGTACAGGAGTTTGTACTACCCCTCGGTCGAACACAATCATAGGTCAATGTGTACAGTAGTTTGTACTACACATTGGTAGAACAATATCATAGGTCAATGTGTACAGGAGTTTGTACTACCCCTCGGTAGAACACTAACATAGGTCAATGTGTAAGGTGGTTTGTATTACCCCTCAGTAGAAAACTAACATAGGTCAATGTGTAAGGTGGTTTGTACTACCCCTCGGTAGAACACTAACATAGGTCAATGTTTACAGGAGTTTGTACTACCCCTCGGTAGAACACTATCATAGGTCAATGTGGACAGTAGTTTGTACATGTACTACCCCTCGGTAGAACACTATCATAGGTCAATATGTACAGGAGTTTGTACTACCTCTCGGTAGAACACTAACATAGGTCAATGTGTACAGGAGTTTGTACTATCCCTCGGTAGAACACTATCATAGGTCAACAGTGTACAGGAGTTTGTACTACCCCTCGGTAGAACACAATCATAAGTCAACGTGTACAGGATTTTGTACTACCCCTCGGTCGAACACAATCATAGGTCAATGTGTACAGGAGTTTGTACTACCCCTCGGTCGAACACAATCATAGGTCAATGTGTACAGGAGTTTATACTACCCCTCGGTCGAACACAATCATAGGTCAATGTGTACAGGAGTTTGTACTACCCCTCGGTAGAACACTATCATAGGTCAACAGTGTACAGGAGTTTGTACTACCCCTCGGTAGAACACAATCATAAGTCACGTGTACAGGAGTTTGTACTACCCCTCGGTCGAACACAATCATAGGTCAATGTGTACAGGAGTTTGTACTACCCCTCGGTAGAACACAATCATAGGTCAATGTGTACAGGAGTTTGTACTACCCCTCGGTAGAACACTATCATAGGTCAATGTGTACAGGAGTTTGTACTACCCCTCGGTAGAACACTAACATAGGTCAATGTGTACAGGAGTTTGTACTACCCCTCGGTAGAACACTAACATAGGTCAATGTGTACAGGAGTTTGTACTACCCCTCGGTAGAACACTAACATAGGTCAATGTGTACAGTAGTTTGTATGTACTACCCCTCGGTAGAACAATAACATAGGTCAATGTGTACAGTAGTTTGTACTACCCCTCGGTAGAACATTAACATAGGTCAATGTGTACAGGAGTTTGTACTACCCCTCTGTAGAACACTATCATAGGTCAATGTGTACAGTAGTGTGTACTACCCCTCGGTAGAACACTAACATAGGTCAATGTGTACAGGAGGTTGTACTACCCCTCGGTAGAACACTAACATAGGTCAATGTGTACAGTAGTTTGTACTACCCCTCGGTAGAACACTAACAGAGGTCAATGTGTACAGTAGTTTGTACTACCCCTCGGTAGAACACTAACATAGGTCAATGTGTACAGGAGTTTGTACTACACCTCGGTCGAACACAATCATATGTCAATGTGTACAGGAATTTGTACTACCCCTCGGTAGAACACTATCATAGGTCAATGTGTACAGGAGTTTGTACTACCCCTCGGTCGAACACAATCATTGGTCAATGTGTACAGGAGTTTGTACTACCCCTCGGTAGAACACTAACATAGGTCAATGTGTACAGGAGTTTGTACTACCCCTCGGTAGAACACTAACATAGGTCAATGTGTACAGGAGTGTGTACTACCCCTCGGTAGAACACTATCATAGGTCAATGTGTACAGGAGTTTGTACTACCCCTTGGTAGAACACTATCATAGGTCAATGTGTACAGGAGTTTGTACTACCCCTCGGAAGAACACAATCATAGGTCAACAGTGTACAGGAGTTTGTACTACCCCTCAGTAGAACACTATCATAGGTCAATGTGTACAGGAGTTTGTACTACCCCTCGGTCGAACACTATCATAGGTCAATGTGTACAGGAGTTTGTACTACCCCTCGGTAGAACACTATCATAGGTCAACGTGTACAGGAGTTTGTACTACCCCTCGGTCGAACACTAACATAGTCAATGTTGGGTTTGTACTCCCCTGGTGAACACAATCATAGTTCAATGTGTACAGGAGTTTGTACTACCCCTCGGTAGAACACTATCATAGGTCAATGTGTACAGGAGTTTGTACTACCCCTCGGTCGAACACTATCATAGGTCAATGTGTACAGGAGTTTGTACTACCCCTCGGTCGAACACTATCATAGGTCAATGTGTACAGGAGTTTGTACTACCCCTCGGTCGAACACTATCATAGGTCAATGTGTACAGGAGTTTGTACTACCCCTCGGTAGAACACAATCATATGTCAATGTGTACAGGAGTTTGTACTACCCCTCGGTCGAACACAATCATTGGTCAATGTGTACAGGAATTTGTACTACCCCTCGGTAGAACACTAACATAGCTCAATGTTTAAGGTGCTTTGTACTACCCCTCGGTAGAACACTAACATAGGTCAATGAGTAGAGTAGTTTGTACTACCCCTCGGTAGAACACTAACATAGGTCAATGTGTACAGCAGTTTGTACTACCCCTCGGTAGAACACTATCATAGGTCAATGTGGACAGTATTTTGTACATGTACTACCCCTCGGTAGATCACTAACAGAGGTCAATGTGTACAGTAGTTTGTACTACCCCTCAGTAGAACACAATCATAGATCAACGTGTACAGGAGTTTGTACTACCCCTCGGTAGAACACTAACATAGGTCAATGTGTACAGGAGTTTGTACTACCCCTCGGTAGAACACTATCATAGGTCAATGTGTACAGGAGTTTGTACCACCCCTCGGTAGAACACTAACATAGGTCAATGTGTACAGGAGTTTGTACTACCCCTCGGTAGAACACTAACATAGGTCAATGTGTACAGGAGTTTGTACTACCCCTCGGTAGAACACTATCATAGGTCAATGTGTACAGGAGTTTGTACTACCCCTCGGTCGAACACAATCATAGGTCAATGTGTACAGGAGTTTGTACTACCCCTCGGTCGAACACAATCATAGGTCAATGTGTACAGGAGTTTGTACTACACCTTGGTAGAACACTATCATAGGTCAATGTGTACAGGAGTTTGTACTACCCCTCGGTAGAACACTAACATAGGTCAATGTGTAAGGTGGTTTGTACTACCCATCAGTAGAACACTAACATAGGTCAATGTGTAAGGTGGTTTGTACTACCCCTCGGTAGAACACTAACATAGGTCAATGTTTACAGGAGTTTGTACTACCCCTCGGTAGAACACTATCATAGGTCAATGTGGACAGTAGTTTGTACATGTACTACCCCTCGGTAGAACACTATCATAGGTCAACAGTGTACAGGAGTTTGTACTGCCCCTCGGTCGAACACAATTATAGGTCAATATGTACAGGAGTTTGTACTACCTCTCGGTAGAACACTAACATAGGTCAATGTGTACAGGAGTTTGTACTACCCCTCGGTAGAACAAAATCATAAGTCAACGTGTACAGGATTTTGTACTACCCCTCGGTAGAACACAATCATAAGTCAACGTGTACAGGAGTTTGTACTACCCCTCGGTCGAACACAATCATAGGTCAATGTGTACAGGAGTTTGTACTACCACTCGGTAGAACACAATCATAGGTCAATGTGTACAGGAGTTTGTACTACCCCTCGGTAGAACACTAACATAGGTCAATGTGTACAGGAGTTTGTACTACCCCTCGGTAGAACACTAACATAGGTCAATGTGTACAGTAGTTTGTACTACCCCTCGGTAGAACACTAACAGAGGTCAATGTGTACAGTAGTTTGTACTACCCCTCGGTAGAACACTAACAGAGGTCAATGTGTACAGGAGTTTGTACTACCACTCGGTAGAACACTAACATTGGTCAAAAGTGTTCAGGAGTGTGTACTACCCCTCGGTAGAACACTATCATAGGTCAATGTGTACAGGAGTTTGTACTACCCCTTGGTAGAACACACTCATAGGTCAATGTGTACAGGAGTTTCTACTACCCCTCGGTAGAACACTATCATAGGTCAATGTGTACAGGAGTTTGTACTACCCCTCGGTCGAACACAATCATAGGTCAATGTGTACAGGAGTTTGTACTACCCCTCGGTCGAACCCAATCATAGGTCAATGTGTACAGGAGTTTGTACTACCCCTCGGTCGAACACAATCATAGGTCAATGTGTACAGGAGTTTGTACTACCCCTGGGTCGAACACAATCATAGGTCAATGTGTACAGGAGTTTGTACTACCCCTCAGTAGACCACTAACATAGGTCAATGTGTACAGGTGTTTGTACTACCCCTCGGTAGAACACTATCATAGGTCAACGGTGTACAGGAGATTGTACTACCCCTCGGTAGAACACAATCATAAGTCAACGTGTACAGGATTTTGTACTACCCTTCGGTCGAACACTACCATAAGTCAACGTGTACAGGAGTTTGTACTACCCCTCGGTCGAACACAATCATAGGTCAATGAGTACAGGAGTTTGTACTACCCCTCGGTCGAACACAATCATAGGTCAATGTGTACAGGTGTGTGTACTACCCCTCGGTATAACACTATCATAGGTCAATGTGTACAGGAGTTTGTACTACCCCTCGGTAGAACACTATCATAGGTAAATGTGTACAGGAGTTTGTACTACCCCTCAGTAGAACACTAACATAGGTCAATGTGTAAGGTGGTTTGTACTACCCCTCGGTAGAACACTAACATAGGTCAATGTGTACAGGAGTTTGTACTACCCCTCAGTAGAACACTAACATAGGTCAATGTGTACAGGAGTTTGTACTACCCCTCAGTAGAACACTAACATAGGTCAATGTGTAAGGTGGTTTGTACTACCCCTCGGTAGAACACTAACATAGGTCAATGTGTACAGGAGTTTGTACTACCCCTCAGTAGAACACTAACATAGGTCAATGTGTACAGGAGTTTGTACTACCCCTCGGTAGAACACTATCATAGGTCAATGTGTACAGTAGTTTGTACTACCCCTCGGTAGAACACTATCATAGGTCAATGTGTACAGGAGTTTGTACTACCCCTCGGTAGAACACTAACATAGGTCAATGTGTACAGTAGTTTGTACTACCCCTCGGTAGAACACTAACAGAGGTCAATGTGTACAGTAGTTTGTACTACCCCTCGGTAGAACACTAACAGAGGTCAATGTGTACAGGAGTTTGAACTACCACTCGGTAGAACACTAACATTGGTCAAAAGTGTACAGGAGTGTGTACTACCCCTCGGTAGAACACTATCATAGGTCAATGTGTACAGGAGTTTGTACTACCCCTTGGTAAAACACTATCATAGGTCAATGTGTACAGGAGTTTGTAATACCCCTCGGTCGAACACTATCATAGGTCAATGTGTACAGGAGTTTGCACTACCCCTCGGTCGAACACTATCATAGGTCAATGTGTACAGGAGCTTGTACTACCCCTCGGTAGAACACTAACATAAGTCAATGTGTACAGGAGTTTGTACTACACCTCGGTCGAACACAATCATAGGTCAATGTGTACAGGAGTTTGTACTACCCCTCGGTAGAACACTATCATAGGTCAATGTGTACAGGATTTTGTACTACCCCTTGGTAGAACAATTTCATAGGTCAATGTGTACAGGAGTTTGTACTACCCCTCAGTAGAACACTAACATAGGTCAATGTGTAAGGTGGTTTGTACTACCCCACGGTAGAACACTAACATAGGTCAATGTGTACAGGAGTTTGTACTACCCCTCGGTAGAACACTATCATAGGTCAATGTGGACAGTAGTTTGTACATGTACTACCCCTCGGTAGAACACTATCTTAGGTCAACAGTGTACAGGAGTTTGTACTGCCCCTCGGTCGAACACAATCATAGGTCAATGTGTACAGGAGTTTGTACTACCCCTCGGTAGAACACAATCATAGGTCAATGTGTAAGGTGGTTTGTACTACCTCTCGGTAGAACACTAACATAGGTCAATGTGTACAGGAGTTTGTACTACCCCTCGGTAGAACACTATCATAGGTCAACAGTGTACAGGAGTTTGTACTACCCCTCGGTAGAACACAATCATAAGTCAATGTGTACAGGATTTTTTACTACCCCTCGGTCGAACACAATCATAGGTCAATGTGTACAGGAGTTTGTACTACCCCTCGGTCGAACACAATCATAGGTCAATGTGTACAGGAGTTTGTACTACCCCTCGGTAGAACACTATCATAGGTCAATGTGTACAGGAGTTTGTACTACCCCTCGGTAGAACACTATCATAGGTCAACGTGTACAGGAGTTTGTACTACCCCTCGGTAGAACACAATCATAGGTCAATGTGTACAGTGTCCCCCTGGTGAACACACATAGGTCAATGTGTACAGGAGTTTGTACTACCCCTCGGTAGAACACAATCATAGGTCAATGTGTACAGGAGTTTGTACTACCCCTCGGTCGAACACAATCATAGGTCAATGTGTACAGGAGTTTGTACTACCCCTCGGTAGAACACTATCATAGGTCAATGTGTACAGTAGTTTGTACATGTACTACCCCTCGGTAGAACACTAACATAGGTCAATGTGTACAGGAGTTTGTACTACCCCTCGGTAGAACACTAACATAGGTCAATGTGTACAGGAGTTTGTACTACCCCTCGGTAGAACACTATCATAGGTCAATGTGTACAGGAGTTTGTACTACCCCTCGGTAGAACACTATCATAGGTCAATGTGTACAGTAGTTTGTACTACCCCTCGGTAGAACACTAACATAGGTCAATGTGTACAGGAGTTTGTACTACCCCTCGGTAGAACACTATCATAGGTCAATGTGTACAGGAGTTTGTACTACCCCTCGGTAGAACACTATCATAGGTCAATGTGTACAGGAGTTTGTACTACCCCTCGGTAGAACACTAACATAGGTCAATGTGTACAGTAGTTTGTACTACCACTCGGTAGAACACTAACAGAGGTCAATGTGTACAGTAGTTTGTACTACCCCTCGGTAGAACACTAACATAGGTCAATGTGTACAGGAGTTTGTACTACCACTCGGTCGAACACTATCATAGGTCAATGTGTACAGGAGTTTGCACTACCCATCGGTCGAACACTATCATAGGTCAATGTGTACAGGAGTTTGTACTACCCCTCGGTAGAACACTAACATAGGTCAATGTGTACAGGAGTTTGTACTACCCCTCGGTCGAACACAATCATAGGTCAATGTGTACATGAGTTTGTACTACCCCTCGGTAGAACACTCTCATAGGTCAATGTGTACAGTGGTTTGTACTACCCCTCGGTAGAACACTATCATAGGTCAATGTGGACAGTAGTTTGTACATGTACTACCCCTCGGTAGAACACTATCATAGGTCAATGTGGACAGTAGTTTGTACGTACTACCCCTCGGTAGAACACTAACATTGGTCAAAAGTGTACATGAGTGTGTACTACCCCTAGGTAGAACACAATCATAAGTCAACGTGTACAGGAGTTTGTACTACCCCTCGGTCGAACACAATCATAGGTCAATGTGTACAGGAGTTTGTACTACCCCTCGGTAGAACACAATCATAGGTCAATGTGTACAGGAGTTTGTACTACCCTCGGTAGAACACTATCATAGGTCAATGTGTACAGTAGTGTTGTACTACCCCTCGGTAGAACACTAACATTGGTCAATGTGTACAGGAGTTTGTACTACCCCGGTAGAACACAATCATAGGTCAATGTGTACAGGAGTTTGTACTACCCCTCGGTAGAACACTATCATAGGTCAATGTGTACAGGAGTTTGTACTACCCCTCGGTAGAACACTATCATAGGTCAATGTGTACAGGAGTTTGTACTACCCCTCGGTAGAACACTATCATAGGTCAATGTGTACAGGAGTTTGTACTACCCCTCGGTAGAACACAATCATAGGTCAATGTGTACAGGAGTTTGTACTACCCCTCGGTCGAACACAATCATAGGTCAATGTGTACAGGAGTTTGTACTACCCCTCGGTAGAACACAATCATAGGTCAATGTGTACAGGAGTTTGTACTACCCCTCGGTAGAACACTATCATAGGTCAATGTGTACAGGAGTTTGTACTACCCCTCGGTCGAACACTATCATAGGTCAATGTGTACAGGAGTTTGTACTACCCTCGGTAGAACACTGTACAGGAGTTTGTACTACCCCTCGGTCGAACACTATCATAGGTCAATGTGTACAGGAGTTTGTACTACCCCTCGGTCGAACACTATCATAGGTCAATGTGTACAGGAGTTTGTACTACCCCTCGGTCGAACACTATCATAGGTCAATGTGTACAGGAGTTTGTACTACCCCTCGGTAGAACACTATCATAGGTCAATGTGTACAGGAGTTTGTACTACCCCTCGGTAGAACACTATCATAGGTCAATGTGTACAGGAGTTTGTACTACCCTCGGTCGAACACTATCATAGGTCAATGTGTACAGGAGTTTGTACTACCCCTCGGTCGAACACAATCATAGGTCAATGTGTACAGGAGTTTGTACTACCCCTCGGTAGAACACTATCATAGGTCAATGTGTACAGGAGTTTGTACTACCCCTCGGTAGAACACTATCATAGGTCAATGTGTACAGGAGTTTGTACTACCCCTCGGTAGAACACTAACATAGGTCAATGTGTACAGGAGTTTGTACTACCCCTCGGTAGAACACTATCATAGGTCAATGTGTACAGTAGTTTGTACTACCCCTCGGTAGAACACTATCATAGGTCAATGTGTACAGGAGTTTGTACTACCCCTCGGTAGAACACTATCATTGGTCAATATGTACAGGAGTTTGTATTACCCCTCGGTCGAACACAATCATAGGTCAATGTGTACAGGAGTTTGTACTACCCCTCGGTAGAACACAATCATAGGTCAATGTGTACAGTAGTTTGTACTACCCCTCGGTAGAACACAATCATAGGTCAATGTGTCCAGGTGTTTGTACTACCCCTCGGTAGAACACAATCATAGGTCAATATGTCCAGGTGTTTGTACTACCCCTCGGTCGAACACAATCATAGGTCAATGTGTACAGGAGTTTGTACTACCCCTCGGTCGAACACAATCATAGGTCAATGTGTACAGGAGTTTGTACTACCCCTCGGTAGAACACAATCATAGGTCAATGTGTACAGGAGTTTGTACTACCCCTCGGTAGAACACTAACATAGGTCAATGTGTACAGGAGTTTGTACTACCCCTCGGTAGAACACTAACATAGGTCAATGTGTACAGGAGTTTGTACTACCCCTCGGTAGAACACTAACATAGGTCAATGTGTACAGGTAGTTTGTACTACCCCTCGGTAGAACACTAACATAGGTCAATGTGTACAGGAGTTTGTACTACCTCAGTAGAACACGTACAGGAGTTTGTACTACCCCTCGGTAGAACACTATCATAGGTCAATGTGTACAGGAGTTTGTACTACCCTCGGTAGAACACAATCATAGGTCAATGTGTACAGGAGTTTGTACTACCCCTCGGTAGAACACTATCATAGGTCAATGTGTACAGGAGTTTGTACTACCCCTCGGTAGAACACTATCATAGGTCAATGTGTACAGGAGTTTGTACTACCCCTCGGTAGAACACTAACATAGGTCAATGTGTAAGGAGGTTTGTACTACCCCTCGGTCGAACACTATCATAGGTCAATGTGTACAGGAGTTTGTACTACCCCTCGGTAGAACACTATCATAGGTCAATGTGGACAGTAGTTTGTACATGTACTACCTCGGTAGAACACTAACATAGGTCAATGTGTACAGGAGTTTGTATACCCTCGGTCGAACACAATCATAGGTCAATGTGTACAGGAGTTTGTACTACCCCTCGGTAGAACACAATCATAGGTCAATGTGTACAGTAGTCTGTACTACCCCTCGGTAGAACACAATCATAGGTCAATGTGTCCAGGTGTTTGTACTACCCCTCGGTCGAACACAATCATAGATCAATATGTCCAGGTGTTTGTACTACCCCTCGGTCGAACACAATCATAGGTCAATGTGTACAGGAGTTTGTACTACCCCTCGGTAGAACACAATCATAGGTCAATGTGTCCAGGTGTTTGTACTACCCCTCGGTCGAACACAATCATAGGTCAATGTGTCCAGGTGTTTGTACTACCCCTCAGTAGAACACAATCATAGGTCAATGTGTACAGTAGTCTGTACTACCCCTTGGTAGAACACAATCATAGGTCAATGTGTACAGGAGTTTGTACTACCCCTCGGTAGAACACAATCATAGGTCAATGTGTACAGGAGTTTGTACTACCCCACGGTAGAACACAATCATAGGTCAATGTGTCCAGGTGTTTGTACTACCCCTCGGTAGAACACTAACATATAAACTCTAGGCCAGGCTGGGATATATAAACTCTAGGCCAGGCTGGGATATATAAACTCTAGGCCAGGCTGGGATATATAAACTCTAGGCCAGGCTGGGATATATAAACTCTAGGCCAGGCTGGGATATATAAACTCTAGGCCAGGCTGGGATATATAAACTCTAGGCCAG
>JABXNX010001359.1:0-12925 GCA_014843695.1 Archivesica marissinica | reverse complement strand
TTGTAACATGTATCAGTTTGGTATGGTATACAAGCTATAGCTTGCTTTGCTGGAAAGATCTGTTCATTTGTAACATGTATCAGTTTGGTATGGTATACAAGCTATTGCTGGACAGATTTGTTCATTTGTAACATGTATCAGTTTGGTATGGTATACAAGCTATAGCTTGCCTTGCTGGAAAGATCTGTTCATTTGTAACATGTATCAGTTTGGTATGGTATACAAGCTATAGCTTGCCTTGCTGGAAAGATGTGTTCATTTGTAATATGTATCAGTTTGGTATGGTATACAAGCTATTGCTGGAAAGAGTTGTTCATTTGTAACATGTATCAGTTTGGTATGGTATACAAGCTATTTCTGGACAGATTTGTTCATTTGTAACATTAATCAGCTTGGTATGGTATACAAGCTATTGCTAGAAAGAGTTGTTCATTTGTAACATGTATTAGTTTGGTATTGTATACAAGCTATAGCTTGCCTTGCTGGATATATTTGTTCATTTGTAACATGTATCAGTTTAGTATGGTATACAAGCTATAGCTTGCCTTGCTGGATATATTTATTCATTTGTAACATGTATCAGTTTGGTATGGTATACAAGCTATAGCTTGCCTTGCTGGAAAGATCTGTTCATTTGTAACATGTATCAGTTTGGTATGGTATACAAGCTATTGCTGGAAAGAGTTGTTCATTTGTAACATGTATCAGTTTGGTATGGTATACAAGCTATTGCTGGACAGATTTGTTCATTTGTAACATGTATCAGTTTGGTATGGTATACAAGCTATAGCTTGCCTTGCTGGAAAGATCTGATCATTTGTAACATGTATCAGTTTAGTATGGTATACAAGCTATTGCTGGAAAGAGGTGTTCATTTGTAACATGTATCAGTTTGGTATGGTAAACAAGCTATTGCTGGACAGATTTGTTCATTTGTAACATGTATCAGTTTGGTATGGTATACAAGCTATAGCTTGCCTTGCTGGAAATAGTTATTCATTTGTAACATGTATCAGTTTGGTATGGTATACAAGCTATTGCTGGAAAGATTTGTTCATTTGTAACAGGTATCAGTTTGGTATTGTATACAAGCTATAGCTTGCCTTGCTGGAAATAGTTGTTCATTTGTAACATGTATCAGTTTGGTATGGTATACAAGCTATTGCTGGAAAGATTTGTTCATTTGTAACATGTATCAGTTTGGTATGGTATACAAGCTATTGCTGGAAAGAGTTGTTCATTTGTAACATGTATCAGTTTGGTATGGTATACAAGCTATAGCTTGCCTTGCTGGAAATAGTTGTTCATTTGTAACATGTATCAGTTTGGTATGGTATGCAAGCTATTGCTGGAAATAGTTGTTCATTTGTAACATGTATCAGTTTGGTATGGTATGCAAGCTATAGCTTGCATTGCTGGACAGATTTGTTCATTTGTTTATTTATCAGTTTGGTATGGTATACAAGCTATAGCTTGCCTTGCTGGAAAGATCTGTTCATTTGTAACATGTATCAGTTTGGTATGGTATACAAGCTATTGCTGGAAAGAGTTGTTCATTTGTAACATGTATCAGTTTGGTATGGTATACAAGCTATAGCTTGCTTTGCTGGAAAGATTTGTTCATTTGTAACATGTATCAGTTTGGTATGGTATACAAGCTATTGCTGGACAGATTTGTTCATTTGTAACATGTATCAGTTTGGTATGGTATACAAGCTATAGCTTGCCTTGCTGGAAAGATTTGTTCATTTGTAACATGTATCAGTTTGGTATGGTATACAAGTATAGCTTGCCTTGCTGGACAGATTTGTTCATTTGTAACATGTATCAGTTTGGTATGGTATACAAGCTATAGCTTGCCTTGCTGGAAAGATTGTTCATTTGTAACATGTATCAGTTTGGTATGGTATACAAGCTATTGCTGGAAAGATTTGTTCATTTGTAACATGTATCAGTTTGGTATGGTATACAAGCTATAGCTTGCCTTGCTGGAAAGATCTGTTCATTTGTAACATGTATTAGTTTGGTATGGTATACAAGCTATTGCTGGAAAGAGTTGTTCATTTGTAACATGTATCAGTTTGGTATGGTATACAAGCTATTGCTGGACAGATTTGTTCATTTGTAACATGTATCAGTTTGGTATGGTATACAAGCTATAGCTTGCCTTGCTGGAAATAGTTGTTCATTTGTAACATGTATCAGTTTGGTATGGTATACAAGCTATTGCTGGAAATATTTGTTCATTTGTAACATGTATCAGATTGGTATGGTATACAAGCTATTGCTGGAAAGAGTTGTTCATTTGTAACATGTATCAGTTTGGTATGGTATACAAGCTATAGCTTGCTTTGCTGGAAAGATCTGTTCATTTGTAACATGTATCAGTTTGGTATGGTATACAAGCTATTGCTGGACAGATTTGTTCATTTGTAACATGTATCAGTTTGGTATGGTATACAAGCTATAGCTTGCCTTGCTGGAAAGATCTGTTCATTTGTAACATGTATCAGTTTGGTATGGTATACAAGATATAGCTTGCCTTGCTGGACAGATTTGTTCATTTGTAACATGTATCAGTTTGGTATGGTATACAAGCTATAGATTGCCTTGCTGGAAAGATTTGTTCATTTGTAACATGTATCAGTTTGGTATGGTATACAAGCTATTGCTGGAAAGAGTTGTTCATTTGTAACATGTATCAGTTTGGTATGGTATACAAGCTATAGCTTGCCTTGCTGGAAAGATCTGTTCATTTGTAACATGTATTAGTTTGGTATGGTATACAAGCTATTGCTGGAAAGAGTTGTTCATTTGTAACATGTATCAGTTTGGTATGGTATACAAGCTATAGCTTGCCTTGCTGGAAATAGTGGTTCATTTGTAACATGTATCAGTTTGGTATGGTATACAAGCTATTGCTGGAAATATTTGTTCATTTGTAACATGTATCAGATTGGTATGGTATACAAGCTATTGCTGGAAAGAGTTGTTCATTTGTAACATGTATCAGTTTGGTATGGTATACAAGCTATAGCTTGCCTTGCTGGAAAGAGTTGTTCATTTGTAACATGCATCAGTTTGGTATGGTATGCAAGCTATAGCTTGCCTTGCTGGACAGATTTGTTCATTTGTAACATGTATCAGTTTGGTATGGTATACAAGCTATAGCTTGCCTTGCTGGATAGATTTGTTCATTTGTAACATGTATCAGTTTGGTATGGTATACACGCTATAGCTTGCCTTGCTGGACAGATTTGTTCATTTGTAACATGTATCAGTTTCGTATACAAGCTATTGCTTGCCATGCTGGATAGATTTGTTCATTTGTAACATGTATCAGTTTGGTATGTATACAAGCTATTGCTTGCCTTGCTGGATAGATTTGTTCATTTGTAACATGTATCAGTTTTTTTATTTGTTTATTTATCAGTTTAGTATGGTATACAAGCTATAGCTTGCCTTGCTGGACAGATTTGTTCATTTGTAACATGTATCAGTTTGGTATGGTATGCAAGCTATTGCTTGCCTTGCTGAAATAGTTTTTCATTTGTAACATGTATCAGTTTGGTATACAAGCTATAGCTTGCCTTGCTGGAAATAGTTGTTCATTTGTAACATGTATCAGTTTGGTGTGGTATACAAGCAATAGCTTGCCTTGCTGGACAGAGTTGTTCATTTGTAACATGTATCAGTTTGGTATACAAGCTATAGCCTTGCTGGAAATAGTTGTTCATTAGTAACATGTATCAGTTTGGTATGGTATACAAGCTATAGCTTGCCTTGCTGGAAATAGTTGTTCATTTGTAACATGTATCAGTTTGGTATGGTATGCAAGCTATTGCTTGCCTTGCTGGACAGATTTGTTCATTTGTAACATGTATCAGTTTGGTATGGTATACAAGCTATAGCTTGCCTTGCTGGATAGATTTGTTCATTTGTAACATGTATCAGTTTGGTATGGTATACACGCTATAGCTTGCCTTGCTGGACAGATTTGTTCATTTGTAACATGTATCAGTTTCGTATACAAGCTATTGCTTGCCATGCTGGATAGATTTGTTCATTTGTAACATGTATCAGTTTGGTATGTATACAAGCTATTGCTTGCCTTGCTGGATAGATTTGTTCATTTGTAACATGTATCAGTTTTTTTATTTGTTTATTTATCAGTTTAGTATGGTATACAAGCTATAGCTTGCCTTGCTGGACAGATTTGTTCATTTGTAACATGTATCAGTTTGGTATGGTATGCAAGCTATTGCTTGCCTTGCTGGAAATAGTTTTTCATTTGTAACATGTATCAGTTTGGTATACAAGCTATAGCTTGCCTTGCTGGAAATAGTTGTTCATTTGTAACATGTATCAGTTTGGTGTGGTATACAAGCAATAGCTTGCCTTGCTGGACAGAGTTGTTCATTTGTAACATGTATCAGTTTGGTATACAAGCTATAGCCTTGCTGGAAATAGTTGTTCATTTGTAACATGTATTAGTTTTTTTATTTGTTTATTTATCAGTTTAGTATGGTATACAAGCTATAGCTTGCCTTGCTGGACAGATTTGTTCATTTGTAACATGTATCAGTTTGGTATGGTATACAAGCTATAGCTTGCCTTGCTGGAAAGATTTGTTCATTTGTAACATGTATCAGTTTGGTATGGTATACAAGCTATAGCTTGCCTTGCTGGAAAGATTTGTTCATTTGTAACATGTATCAGTTTGGTATGGTATACAAGCTATAGATTGCCTTGCTGGAAAGATCTGTTCATTTGTAACATGTATCAGTTTGGTATGGTATACAAGCTATTGCTGGAAAGAGTTGTTCATTTGTAACATGTATCAGTTTGGTATGGTATATAAGCTATTGCTGGACAGATTTGTTCATTTGTAACATGTATCAGTTTGGTATGGTATACAAGCTATAGCTTGCCTTGCTGGAAATAGTTGTTCATTTGTAACATGTATCAGTTTGGTATGGTATACAAGCTATTGCTGGAAATATTTGTTCATTTGTAACATGTATCAGTTTGGTATGTTATACAAGCTATTGCTGGAAAGAGTTGTTCATTTGTAACATGTATCAGTTTGGTATGGTATACAAGCTATAGCTTGCCTTGCTGGAAATAGTTGTTCATTTGTAACATGTATCAGTTTGGTATGGTATGCAAGCTATAGCTTGCCTTGCTGGACAGATTTGTTCATTTGTAACATGTATCAGTTTGGTATGGTATACAAGCTATAGCTTGCCTTGCTGGATAGATTTGTTCATTTGTAACATGTATCAGTTTGGTATGGTATACACGCTATAGCTTGCCTTGCTGGACAGATTTGTTCATTTGTAACATGTATCAGTTTCGTATACAAGCTATTGCTTGCCATGCTGGATAGATTTGTTCATTTGTAACATGTATCAGTTTGGTATGTATACAAGCTATTGCTTGCCTTGCTGGATAGATTTGTTCATTTGTAACATGTATCAGTTTTTTTATTTGTTTATTTATCAGTTTAGTATGGTATACAAGCTATAGCTTGCCTTGCTGGACAGATTTGTTCATTTGTAACATGTATCAGTTTGGTATGGTATGCAAGCTATTGCTTGCCTTGCTGGAAATAGTTTTTCATTTGTAACATGTATCAGTTTGGTATACAAGCTATAGCTTGCCTTGCTGGAAATAGTTGTTCATTTGTAACATGTATCAGTTTGGTGTGGTATACAAGCAATAGCTTGCCTTGCTGGACAGAGTTGTTCATTTGTAACATGTATCAGTTTGGTATACAAGCTATAGCCTTGCTGGAAATAGTTGTTCATTTGTAACATGTATTAGTTTTTTATTTGTTTATTTATCAGTTTAGTATGGTATACAAGCTATAGCTTGCCTTGCTGGACAGATTTGTTCATTTGTAACATGTATCAGTTTGGTATGGTATACAAGCTATAGCTTGCCTTGCTGGAAAGATTTGTTCATTTGTAACATTTATCAGTTTGGTATGGTATACAAGCTATAGCTTGCCTTGCTGGAAAGATTTGTTCATTTGCAACATGTATCAGTTTGGTATGTTATACAAGCTATAGCTTGCCTTGCTGGAAAGAGTTGTTCATTTGTAACATGTATCAGTTTGGTATGGTATACAAGCTATAGCTTGCCTTGCTGGATATATTTGTTCATTTGTAACATGTATCAGTTTGGTATGGTATACAAGCTATTGCTTGCCTTGCTGGATAGAGTTGTTCATTTGTAACATGTATCAGTTTGGTATGGTATACAAGCTATAGCTTGCCTTGCTGGAAAGAGTTGTTCATTTGTAACATGTATCAGTTTGGTATGTATACAAGCTATTGCTTGCCTTGCTGGAAAGATTTGTTCATTTGTAACATGTATCAGTTTGGTATGGTATACAAGCTATTGCTGGACAGATGTGTTCATTTGTAACATGTATCAGTTTGGTATGGTATACAAGCTATTGCTTTCCTTGCTGGATAGATTTGTTCATTTGTAGCATGTATCAGTTTGGTATGGTATACAAGCTATTGCTTGCCTTGCTGGATAGATTTGTTCATTTGTAACATGTATCAGTTTGGTATGGTATACAAGCTATTGCTTGCCTTACTGGAAAGATTTGTTCATTTGTAACATGTATCAGTTTGGTATGGTATACAAGCTATAGCTTGCCTTGCTGGAAAGATTTGTTCATTTGTAACATGTATCAGTTTGGTATGGTATACAAGCTATTGCTTGCCTTGCTGGATATATTTGTTCATTTGTAACATGTATCAGTTTGGTATACAAGCTATAGCTTGCCTTGCTGGAAATAGTTGTTCATTTGTAACATGTATCAGTTTGGTATGGTATACAAGCTATAGCTTGCCTTGCTGGAAAGATTTGTTCATTTGTAACATGTATCAGTTTGGTATGGTATACAAGCTATTGCTGGAAAGAGTTGTTCATTTGTAACATGTATCAGTTTTTTTATGTTTTTATTTATCAGTTTAGTATGGTATACAAGCTATAGCTTGCCTTGCTGGACAGATTTGTTCATTTGTAACATGTATCAGTTTGGTATGGTATACAAGCTATAGCTTGCCTTGCTGGAAAGATTTGTTCATTTGTAACATGTATCAGTTTAGTATGGTATACAAGCTATTGCTGGAAAGAGTTGTTCATTTGTAACATGTATCAGTTTGGTATGGTATACAAGCTATAGCTTGCCTGCTGGAAGATCTGTTCATTTGTAACATGTATCAGTTTGGTATGTATACAAGCTATTGCTGGAAGAGTTGTTCATTTGTAACATGTATCAGTTTGGTATGGTATACAAGCTATTGCTGGACAGATTTGTTCATTTGTAACATGTATCAGTTTGGTATGGTATACAAGCTATAGCTTGCCTTGCTGGAAATATTTGTTCATTTGTAACATGTATCAGTTTGGTATGGTATACAAGCTATTGCTGGAAAGAGTTGTTCATTTGTAACATGTATCAGTTTGGTATGGTAAACAAGCTATTGCTGGACAGATTTGTTCATTTGTAACATGTATCAGTTTGGTATGGTATACAAGCTATAGCTTGCCTTGCTGGAAATAGTTGTTCATTTGTAACATGTATCAGTTTGGTATGGTATGCAAGCTATTGCTGGAAAGATTTGTTCATTTGTAACATGTATCAGTTTGGTATTGTATACAAGCTATAGCTTGCCTTGCTGGAAATAGTTGTTCATTTGTAACATGTATCAGTTTGGTATGGTATACAAGCTATTGCTGGAAAGATTTGTTCATTTGTAACATGTATCAGTTTGGTATGGTATACAAGCTATTGCTGGAAAGAGTTGTTCATTTGTAACATGTATCAGTTTGGTATGGTATACAAGCTATAGCTTGCCTTGCTGGAAATAGTTGTTCATTTGTAACATGTATCAGTTTGGTATGGTATGCAAGCTATTGCTGGAATAGTTGTTCATTTGTAACATGTATCAGTTTGGTATGGTATGCAAGCTATAGCTTGCATTGCTGGACAGATTTGTTCATTTGTTTATTTATCAGTTTGGTATGGTATACAAGCTATAGCTTGCCTTGCTGGAAAGATTGTTCATTTGTAACATGTATCAGTTTGGTATGGTATACAAGCTATTGCTGGAAGAGTTGTTCATTTGTAACATGTATCAGTTTGGTATGGTATACAAGCTATAGCTTGCCTTGCTGGAAAGATTTGTTCATTTGTAACATGTATCAGTTTGGTATGGTATACAAGCTATTGCTGGACAGATTTGTTCATTTGTAACATGTATCAGTTTGGTATGGTATACAAGCTATAGCTTGCCTTGCTGGAAAGATCTGTTCATTTGTAACATGTATCAGTTTGGTATGGTATACAAGCTATAGCTTGCCTTGCTGGACAGATTTGTTCATTTGTAACATGTATCAGTTTGGTATGGTATACAAGCTATAGCTTGCCTTGCTGGAAAGATTTGTTCATTTGTAACATGTATCAGTTTGGTATGGTATACAAGCTATTGCTGGAAGATTGTTCATTTGTAACATGTATCAGTTTGGTATGGTATACAAGCTATTGCTGGAAATTTGTTCATTTGTAACATGTATCAGTTTGGTATGGTATACAAGCTATTGCTGGAAAGAGTTGTTCATTTGTAACATGTATCAGTTTGGTATGGTATACAAGCTATAGCTTCTTGCTGGAAGATTGTTCATTTGTAACATGTATCAGTTTGGTATGGTATACAAGCTATAGTTGCCTTGCTGGACAGATTTGTTCATTTGTAACATGTATCAGTTTGGTATGGTATACAAGCTATAGCTTGCCTTGCTGGAAAGATTTGTTCATTTGTAACATGTATCAGTTTGGTATGGTATACAAGCTATAGCTTGCCTTGCTGGAAAGATTTGTTCATTTGTAACATGTATCAGTTTGGTATGGTATACAAGCTATAGCTTGCCTTGCTGGAAAGATTTGTTCATTTGTAACATGTATCAGTTTGGTATGGTATACAAGCTATTGCTGGAAAGAGTTGTTCATTTGTAACATGTATCAGTTTGGTATGGTATACAAGCTATAGCTTGCCTTGCTGGAAAGATCTGTTCATTTGTAACATGTATTAGTTTGGTATGGTATACAAGCTATTGCTGGAAAGAGTTGTTCATTTGTAACATGTATCAGTTTGGTATGGTATACAAGCTATAGCTTGCCTTGCTGGAAATAGTGGTTCATTTGTAACATGTATCAGTTTGGTATGGTATACAAGCTATTGCTGGAAATATTTGTTCATTTGTAACATGTATCAGATTGGTATGGTATACAAGCTATTGCTGGAAAGAGTTGTTCATTTGTAACATGTATCAGTTTGGTATGGTATACAAGCTATAGCTTGCCTTGCTGGAAAGAGTTGTTCATTTGTAACATGCATCAGTTTGGTATGGTATGCAAGCTATAGCTTGCCTTGCTGGACAGATTTGTTCATTTGTAACATGTATCAGTTTGGTATGGTATACAAGCTATAGCTTGCCTTGCTGGATAGATTTGTTCATTTGTAACATGTATCAGTTTGGTATGGTATACACGCTATAGCTTGCCTTGCTGGACAGATTTGTTCATTTGTAACATGTATCAGTTTCGTATACAAGCTATTGCTTGCCATGCTGGATAGATTTGTTCATTTGTAACATGTATCAGTTTGGTATGTATACAAGCTATTGCTTGCCTTGCTGGATAGATTTGTTCATTTGTAACATGTATCAGTTTTTTTATTTGTTTATTTATCAGTTTAGTATGGTATACAAGCTATAGCTTGCCTTGCTGGACAGATTTGTTCATTTGTAACATGTATCAGTTTGGTATGGTATGCAAGCTATTGCTTGCCTTGCTGGAAATAGTTTTTCATTTGTAACATGTATCAGTTTGGTATACAAGCTATAGCTTGCCTTGCTGGAAATAGTTGTTCATTTGTAACATGTATCAGTTTGGTGTGGTATACAAGCAATAGCTTGCCTTGCTGGACAGAGTTGTTCATTTGTAACATGTATCAGTTTGGTATACAAGCTATAGCCTTGCTGGAAATAGTTGTTCATTTGTAACATGTATCAGTTTGGTATGGTATACAAGCTATAGCTTGCCTTGCTGGAAATAGTTGTTCATTTGTAACATGTATCAGTTTGGTATGGTATGCAAGCTATAGCTTGCCTTGCTGGACAGATTTGTTCATTTGTAACATGTATCAGTTTGGTATGGTATACAAGCTATAGCTTGCCTTGCTGGATAGATTTGTTCATTTGTAACATGTATCAGTTTGGTATGGTATACACGCTATAGCTTGCCTTGCTGGACAGATTTGTTCATTTGTAACATGTATCAGTTTCGTATACAAGCTATTGCTTGCCATGCTGGATAGATTTGTTCATTTGTAACATGTATCAGTTTGGTATGTATACAAGCTATTGCTTGCCTTGCTGGATAGATTTGTTCATTTGTAACATGTATCAGTTTTTTTATTTGTTTATTTATCAGTTTAGTATGGTATACAAGCTATAGCTTGCCTTGCTGGACAGATTTGTTCATTTGTAACATGTATCAGTTTGGTATGGTATGCAAGCTATTGCTTGCCTTGCTGGAAATAGTTTTTCATTTGTAACATGTATCAGTTTGGTATACAAGCTATAGCTTGCCTTGCTGGAAATAGTTGTTCATTTGTAACATGTATCAGTTTGGTGTGGTATACAAGCAATAGCTTGCCTTGCTGGACAGAGTTGTTCATTTGTAACATGTATCAGTTTGGTATACAAGCTATAGCCTTGCTGGAAATAGTTGTTCATTTGTAACATGTATTAGTTTTTTTATTTGTTTATTTATCAGTTTAGTATGGTATACAAGCTATAGCTTGCCTTGCTGGACAGATTTGTTCATTTGTAACATGTATCAGTTTGGTATGGTATACAAGCTATAGCTTGCCTTGCTGGAAAGATTTGTTCATTTGTAACATGTATCAGTTTGGTATGGTATACAAGCTATAGCTTGCCTTGCTGGAAAGATTTGTTCATTTGTAACATGTATCAGTTTGGTATGGTATACAAGCTATAGATTGCCTTGCTGGAAAGATCTGTTCATTTGTAACATGTATCAGTTTGGTATGGTATACAAGCTATTGCTGGAAAGAGTTGTTCATTTGTAACATGTATCAGTTTGGTATGGTATATAAGCTATTGCTGGACAGATTTGTTCATTTGTAACATGTATCAGTTTGGTATGGTATACAAGCTATAGCTTGCCTTGCTGGAAATAGTTGTTCATTTGTAACATGTATCAGTTTGGTATGGTATACAAGCTATTGCTGGAAATATTTGTTCATTTGTAACATGTATCAGTTTGGTATGTTATACAAGCTATTGCTGGAAAGAGTTGTTCATTTGTAACATGTATCAGTTTGGTATGGTATACAAGCTGTAGCTTGCCTTGCTGGAAATAGTTGTTCATTTGTAACATGTATCAGTTTGGTATGGTATGCAAGCTATAGCTTGCCTTGCTGGACAGATTTGTTCATTTGTAACATGTATCAGTTTGGTATGGTATACAAGCTATAGCTTGCCTTGCTGGATAGATTTGTTCATTTGTAACATGTATCAGTTTGGTATGGTATACACGCTATAGCTTGCCTTGCTGGACAGATTTGTTCATTTGTAACATGTATCAGTTTCGTATACAAGCTATTGCTTGCCATGCTGGATAGATTTGTTCATTTGTAACATGTATCAGTTTGGTATGTATACAAGCTATTGCTTGCCTTGCTGGATAGATTTGTTCATTTGTAACATGTATCAGTTTTTTTATTTGTTTATTTATCAGTTTAGTATGGTATACAAGCTATAGCTTGCCTTGCTGGACAGATTTGTTCATTTGTAACATGTATCAGTTTGGTATGGTATGCAAGCTATTGCTTGCCTTGCTGGAAATAGTTTTTCATTTGTAACATGTATCAGTTTGGTATACAAGCTATAGCTTGCCTTGCTGGAAATAGTTGTTCATTTGTAACATGTATCAGTTTGGTGTGGTATACAAGCAATAGCTTGCCTTGCTGGACAGAGTTGTTCATTTGTAACATGTATCAGTTTGGTATACAAGCTATAGCCTTGCTGGAAATAGTTGTTCATTTGTAACATGTATTAGTTTTTTATTTGTTTATTTATCAGTTTAGTATGGTATACAAGCTATAGCTTGCCTTGCTGGACAGATTTGTTCATTTGTAACATGTATCAGTTTGGTATGGTATACAAGCTATAGCTTGCCTTGCTGGAAAGATTTGTTCATTTGTAACATTTATCAGTTTGGTATGGTATACAAGCTATAGCTTGCCTTGCTGGAAAGATTTGTTCATTTGCAACATGTATCAGTTTGGTATGTTATACAAGCTATAGCTTGCCTTGCTGGAAAGAGTTGTTCATTTGTAACATGTATCAGTTTGGTATGGTATACAAGCTATAGCTTGCCTTGCTGGATATATTTGTTCATTTGTAACATGTATCAGTTTGGTATGGTATACAAGCTATTGCTTGCCTTGCTGGATAGAGTTGTTCATTTGTAACATGTATCAGTTTGGTATACAAGCTATAGCTTGCCTTGCTGGAAATAGTTGTTCATTTGTAACATGTATCAGTTTGGTATGGTATGCAAGCTATAGCTTGCCTTGCTGGACAGATTTGTTCATTTGTAACATGTATCAGTTTGGTATGGTATACAAGCTATAGCTTGCCTTGCTGGATAGATTTGTTCATTTGTAACATGTATCAGTTTGGTATGGTATACACGCTATAGCTTGCCTTGCTGGACAGATTTGTTCATTTGTAACATGTATCAGTTTCGTATACAAGCTATTGCTTGCCATGCTGGATAGATTTGTTCATTTGTAACATGTATCAGTTTGGT
>JABXNX010001358.1:0-12927 GCA_014843695.1 Archivesica marissinica | reverse complement strand
CCTTTCACCACCAAGTAACTGACATGGACTGGTCCATGATATTCTTAGACCAATAAATGAATAAGAAAATTACATTCGGACCAGTTCATTTATCAAGATGGGTAATTTTGTCTAAAATTAGTAATACTACTTGCAAAAAGTGCAGATCCTGATGAGACGGCTCGTCACGAGCCGGCTCATCTGGATCTACACTTTTTGTAAGCCTATATAGAGGTCTGTGGTGTTGAAAGGGTTAACGTATTTTTTGCACGAGATTTTAGAGGAAAGTAGTACTATCAGTTAAATACTACCAGTAGTATATAGGTCGTTATCTTTAAATCGCCTTATACTTACACTAAATAGTATCCATAATTAGGTTTTAGAAAAGAAAGCACTCTGACTCTGAAAATGTCTTCACCTTACACTGGCCTAACATGTAATTTATACATGGTCTGGTGTCCATTTTATCAACCCGTCTTATATGCGAGTGCATGCCAAAACCCACAGATTTTAGGACCATGGTAGGGAGTCATCTTATAGGCAAGTTATGGACGGTAATCTTTATTTGAAATCATAGCTTCCTGTTAACAGCTTTAATTTGAGTTCAGATGTACCAGAATTTATTTATTTTGTGATGGGGAGGGGGGGGGGGGGCTATTCGGGTAACCTAGTTTATTTTCAGACATATATATCATACACACAGTTATACATTAATATTGTACACGCATCAAATATAGATATAATTTTGTATCCCATATTGTTTAGCATAAAAGTTATGTGGTATGTGTATGTATTAAATAGGTTTTTAGATATGAATATACCTTGACAGACGAAGTACCGAAGGTTCTAAACATGGTGATAATTGAAACATGGTGATAACTGAAACATGGTGATAATTGAAACATGGTGATAATAGAAACATGTTGATAATTGAAACATGGTGATAACTGAAACATGGTGATAATTGACACATGGTGATAATTGAAACGATAATTGAAACATGGTGATAACTGAAAGAATGAATGAAACAAAAGTTATAAAGCAGTAAGGTATAAGTTCTCGTTTCCATATCAGTGTACTACTATTTTGCCAAAAAAGGGATTCGGTGTGTGACTAAAGAAAAAAGAACCATTTCCGATTGTGTTGTTCTAATTTGTTTCTTTCAATTAAATCATGTTATTTAGCTTTAAAAAACCGGGAGAGTTTGTCCTCACGCCAAAGCATCAAATTCCAGGAGAGGAAATGTCTCGCGCTGTAAGATATGGCATGTATGTATGTATGCTTCAATCTTTTCAATCCTGTTGCTGAAAAACTAACGAAGAAAAATGTTTGTAATTTCCACGGAGTAATCAGGAGTTCAGCCATTGAGAAAACGTTATATTCTGGAGTTATGTTCAGGGATCAGTTTAGAGGGCGATGTGGTTTGTTTTTTTTAAAATATGTTTTTTTCAAACAAAATTTTGTCTAGTAAGATACACTGGCCCATTATAAAGCACTCCTTCTATTCAAATGTTGTATTTAATGGTTGTACTGTGCATTTTAACCGTATTTTGCGGAAGTATATTAGAACATCATTTAAGGAAGCAATCATGCGCTTTCTCACTTCTCCCAAAAATTCTGACCTAGAATGAACCCTGTATGTTATCAATTTTAATCATTTGACCATATTTTCTCAGTTGATGTCACATTTACCATTGTGTGTGTTTTACGTTTATTTATCGTCGCTACCGGTTGCCCATATGAGCGATGCCTCCTGAAGAGATTAGTCATTTTAGATTTTGGAGGATAGTGCAATGATACAGACAGAGACCCACTCCAGAGTCTCCTCTGGTTCTTTTACGTGCACTGACACGAGACCTCGGTTTAAAGTCCCATCTGAAAGACTGTTAATTTTATTAGGGTCAGACGGGGGATCGAACCTGCGATCCCTGGATTACCAGTCCAGCATGTTACCACTGGACTACAGATCCGTCTGTACACACATTTACCGTTGAATAATGCTGGAGTCTTTGTACAGCTACAAACTTAGCCTCGCTTTCAATAGCCTGTCTGATTGTAAACTGGAACAATCCGGTCATCTGAAATATATAGTCATAATTATGTGCACAATGTCTCGAAATAGGATAGATTTAGTTTACTTTGTGACTGATTTGGGTTTCTGTGGAAGGGAATTGAATGGGAAATTAAGGATCCTAAAACAGGTCATTGTGGAATTTCAGGTATGTATCAGGTCAATGGGGAATTTCAGGTATGTATCAGGTCAATGTGGAATTTCAGGTATGTATCAGGTCAATGGGGAATTTCAGGTATGTATCAGGTCAATGTGGAATTTCAGGTATGTATCAGGTCAATGGGGAATTTCAGGTATGAATCATGTCAATGTGGAATTTCAGGTATGAATCATGTCATTGTGGAATTTCAGGTATGAATCAGGTCAATGTGGAATTTCAGGTATGAATCAGGTCAATGTGGAATTTCAGGTATGAATCAGGTCAATGTGGAATTTCAGGTATGAAACAGGTCAATGTGGAATTTCAGGTAGAAAAACATGTCAATGTGGAATTTCAGGTATGAATCAGGTCAATGTGGAATTTCAGGTAGAAAAACATGTCACCTGAAATTCCATGTCAATGTGGAATTTCAGGTATGAATCAGGTTATTGTGGAATTTCAGGTAGAAAAACATGTCATTGTGGAATTTCAGGTAGAAAAACATGTCAATGTGGAATTTCAGGTATGAAACAGGTCATTGTGGAATTTCAGGTAGAAAAACATGTCAATGTGGAATTTCAGGTAGAAAAACATGTTAATGTGGAATTTCAGGTAGAAAAATATGTCAATGTGGAATTTCAGGTAGAAAAACATGTCAATGTGGAATTTCAGGTATGAAACAGGTCATTGTGGAATTTCAGGTAGAAAAACATGTTAATGTGGAATTTCAGGTAGAAAAACATGTCAATGTGGAATTTCAGGTATGAAACAGGTCATTGTGGAATTTCAGGTAGAAAAACATGTCAATGTGGAATTTCAGGTAGAAAAACATGTCAATGTGGAATTTCAGGTAGAAAAACATGTCAATGTGGAATTTCAGGTAGAAAAACATGTCAATGTGGAATTTCAGGTATGAAACAGGTCATTGTGGAATTTCAGGTAGAAAAACATGTTAATGTGGAATTTCAGGTAGAAAAACATGTCAATGTGGAATTTCAGGTAGAAAAATATGTCAATGTGGAATTTCAGGTAGAAAAACATGTCAATGTGGAATTTCAGGTATGAAACAGGTCATTGTGGAATTTCAGGTAGAAAAACAGAACTCTCCTGTTAAATCACTCCCATCAAAACTCACAGGGCAACACAATACAACTTCACCAACAGCTTAAGTCAGAAATTTTTCGAAGTGACAACATTTCAACATGCAGCAGCTAGGTACAACACGTGCAAAGCAATGAGAAATCAAATGTGCTATTCCACTGCTTTCAACCAATGGAAAATAACATATTTTATTTCACTAATAAATTTTTACATTTCATTGAAAGCATAAAATAATAAATTATAATTATTTTTGAAAATTATGTATATCAATACGGACTAATTTTATAATATATGTATAGAACGTTGTAAAGATTAAAATGAGTAAGTTTATAATTGTTCATGTATTCATTGATATGTTTTCACGACACATGATTGATATACTGTAATAGATACATGCATTTATTCAAACAAAGATAATACTAAACATACTACTCACACTTTCTCATCTTTCTTTATATTTAACACACCTACCATTTAACATAAACATATGTATTGTACAATATGTGTAAATATATATACTTTGTAAATTTGCAACACACACGTGCTATTATAATTAACCCATTTCATTCTGGATACATTTAAAGGCTTTTGCAAGCAACATAGATCCAGATCAGCCGCAGCGTGACGCTGCGTGCTGATCAGGATCTATGTTGTTTGCTACATAGCCAAGTGTCCAAGATCATCTGAATAGCAAACAGCATAGAGCCTGATCAGACGGTACGTTCCGTGGCAGTTGATCTGGCTCTATGTTCTTTGCAAATACTGTTTGAACGGTATCCAGAATGAAATGGGTTAAGAAAGTAAACATTTTATACAGCTACCTAACACGCTGTGCCAAGTACACCACAAGATGTACAACACCATTTGAAAATATTTCAATTTAATTTGCTCTACATAAAATTTAATTAAAATAGAGATACTGAGATAATTCCTATCTAGTATCTCTCATAACACTCTCACATTGGAAACATTTTAATCAACATGTTTATCTACCATCAGTCTAACACTCTCACATTGGAAACATTTTAATCAACATGGTTATCTACCATCAGTCTAACACTCTCACATTGGAAACATTTTAATCAACATGTTTATCTACCATCAGTCTAACACTCTCACATTGGAAACATTTTAATCAACATGTTTATCTACCATCAGTTAAACACTCTTCATATATTAATGACTATTATTTTTTCATTGCATGCAAATTGTATATGTATTATTATGATGATGAGCTATGTAATGCTTAAATCGGATTTCGAACCCCACTGGAACCGTTACGATTGTGCCCTTAGGCAAGGCATTTAAATTCCACGTTGCCTCTTCTCTCTCCCTCGTGGCGATGCATTCCATCAGGAATGAGGTCTCGAGAGTGATTAATATAAGTTTTAAGAACTTGTTTCGCAATCGAGCTAAAATCAATTTGTATAAACTAATGCTTAAATCTAACAAAAAAATTTGTTCTGTTCTGTTCTGTTCTATGCTACATAACGTACCTGGATTGAGAAGGACAAGGCTAACCCTGCGAGCGCTGGCGTCAGACTGTCGTACGTCAGCACGATACACATACCCGTGAACGTCACAACAAACGTGCTCATCAGATCAAGACGGAACGCCAACCACCGATTGGAACAGTAAAATAGGTAGAAATACCCAGAATTCTTGTCCAGTAACTTGTTAAATCTGACAACAAAGAAATACTCTGTGATCTAATGCTATTTTTTTCTGAAAATGGAACTATAAAATGATATTGTCGTAACTTATAAGCAATTTTCTAACACGACTCGGCATTTTGTCTGTTTACGCAAAGTAGGAATTTACCGTGTTTAAATCTACAATAAATCATTGTTTAGCGTGTGATGTTACCATGTTTAAATCTACAATAAACCATTGTTTAGCGTGTGATGTTACCGTGTTTAAATCTACAATAAATCATGGTTTAGCGTGTGATGTTACCGTGTTTAAATCTACAATAAATCATGGTTTAGCGTGTGATGTTACCGTGTTTAAATCTACAATAAACCATTGTTTAGCGTGTGATGTTACCGTGTTTAAATCTACAATAAACCATTGTTTAGCGTGTGATGTTACCGTGTTTAAATCTACAATAAACCATTGTTTAGCGTGTGATGTTACCGTGTTTAAATCTACAATAAACCATTGTTTAGCGTGTGATGTTACCGTGTTTAAATCTACAATAAACCATTGTTTAGCGTGTGATGTTACCTTGTTTAAATCTACAATAAACCATTGTTTAGCGTGTGATGTTACTGTGTTTAAATCTACAATAAATCATGGTTTAGCGTGTGATGTTACCGTGTTTAAATCTACAATAAATCATTGTTTAGCATGTGATGTTACCGTGTTTAAATCTACAATAAACCATGGTTTAGCGTGTGATGTTACCGTGTTTAAATCTACAATAAATCATGGTTTAGCGTGTGATGTTACTGTGTTTAAATCTACAATAAACCATTGTTTAGCGTGTGATGTTACCGTGTTTAAATCTACAATAAACCATGGTTTAGCGTGTGATGTTACCGTGTTTAAATCTACAATAAATCATGGTTTAGCGTGTGATGTTACCGTGTTTAAATCTACAATAAAACATGGTTTAGCGTGTGATGTTACCGTGTTTAAATCTACAATAAACCATGGTTTAGCGTGTGATGTTACCGTGTTTAAATCTACAATAAATCATGGTTTAGCGTGTGATGTTACCGTGTTTAAATCTACAATAAACCATTGTTTAGCGTGTGATGTTACCGTGTTTAAATCTACAATAAATCATGGTTTAGCGTGTGATGTTACCGTGTTTAAATCTACAATAAACCATTGTTTAGCGTGTGATGTTACCGTGTTTAAATCTACAATAAATCATGGTTTAGCGTGTGATGTTACCGTGCTTAAATCTACAATAAACCATTGTTTAGCGTGTGATGTTACCGTGTTTAAATCTACAATAAACCATGGTTTAGCGTGTGATGTTACCGTGTTTAAATCTACAATAAATCATGGTTTAGCGTGTGATGTTACCGTGTTTAAATCTACAATAAAACATGGTTTAGCGTGTGATGTTACCGTGTTTAAATCTACAATAAATCATGGTTTAGCGTGTGATGTTACCGTGTTTAAATCTAAAATAAATCATGGTTTAGCGTGTGATGTTACCGTGTTTAAATCTACAATAAACATGTGATGTTACCGTGTTTAAATCTACAATAAATCATGGTTTAGCGTGTGATGTTACCGTGTTTAAATCTACAATAAATCATGGTTTAGCGTGTGATGTTACCGTGTTTAAATCTACAATAAACCATTGTTTAGCGTGTGATGTTACCGTGTTTAAATCTACAATAAACCATTGTTTAGCGTGTGATGTTACCGTGTTTAAATCTACAATAAACCATTGTTTAGCGTGTGATGTTACCGTGTTTAAATCTACAATAAATCATGGTTTAGCGTGTGATGTTACCGTGTTTAAATCTACAATAAATCATGGTTTAGCGTGTGATGTTACCGTGTTTAAATCTACAATAAACCATTGTTTAGCGTGTGATGTTACCGTGTTTAAATCTACAATCAACCATTGTTTAGCGTGTGATGTTACCTTGTTTAAATCTACAATCAACCATTGTTTAGCGTGTGATGTTACCGTGTTTAAATCTACAATAAATCATGGTTTAGCGTGTGATGTTACCGTGTTTAAATCTACAATAAACCATTGTTTAGCGTGTGATGTTACCGTGTTTAAATCTACAATAAACCATGTTTAGCGTGTGATGTTACCGTGTTTAAATCTACAATAAACCATGGTTTAGCGTGTGATGTTACCGTGTTTAAATCTACAATAAACCATGGTTTAGCGTGTGATGTTACCGTGTTTAAATCTACAATAAACCATGGTTTAGCGTGTGATGTTACCGTGTTTAAATCTACAATAAACCATGGTTTAGCGTGTGATGTTACCGTGTTTAAATCTACAATAAACCATGGTTTAGCGTGTGATGTTACCGTGTTTAAATCTACAATAAACCATGGTTTAGCGTGTGATGTTACCGTGTTTAAATCTACAATAAACCATGGTTTAGCGTGTGATGTTACCGTGTTTAAATCTACAATAAATCATGGTTTAGCGTGTGATGTTACCGTGTTTAAATCTACAATAAACCATGGTTTAGCGTGTGATGTTACCGTGTTTAAATCTACAATAAACCATGGTTTAGCGTGTGATGTTACCGTGTTTAAATCTACAATAAACCATGGTTTAGCGTGTGATGTTACCGTGTTTAAATCTACAATAAATCATGGTTTAGCGTGTGATGTTACCGTGTTTAAATCTACAATAAACATGTGATGTTACCGTGTTTAAATCTACAATAAATCATGGTTTAGCGTGTGATGTTACCGTGTTTAAATCTACAATAAACCATGGTTTAGCGTGTGATGTTACCGTGTTTAAATCTACAATAAACCATGGTTTAGCGTGTGATGTTACCGTGTTTAAATCTACAATAAACCATTGTTTAGCGTGTGATGTTACCGTGTTTAAATCTACAATAAACCATGGTTTAGCGTGTGATGTTACCGTGTTTAAATCTACAATAAACCATGGTTTAGCGTGTGATGTTACCGTGTTTAAATCTACAATAAACCATGGTTTAGCGTGTGATGTTACCGTGTTTAAATCTACAATAAACCATGGTTTAGCGTGTGATGTTACCGTGTTTAAATCTACAATAAACCATGGTTTAGCGTGTGATGTTACCGTGTTTAAATCTACAATAAACCATGGTTTAGCGTGTGATGTTACCGTGTTTAAATCTACAATAAACCATGGTTTAGCGTGTGATGTTACCGTGTTTAAATCTACAATAAACCATTGTTTAGCGTGTGATGTTACCGTGTTTAAATCTACAATAAACCATTGTTTAGCGTGTGATGTTACCGTGTTTAAATCTACAATAAACCATGGTTTAGCGTGTGATGTTACCGTGTTTAAATCTACAATAAACCATTGTTTAGCGTGTGATGTTACCGTGTTTAAATCTACAATAAACCATTGTTTAGCGTGTGATGTTACCGTGTTTAAATCTACAATAAACCATTGTTTAGCGTGTGATGTTACCGTGTTTAAATCTACAATAAATCATGGTTTAGCGTGTGATGTTACCGTGTTTAAATCTACAATAAATCATTGTTTAGCGTGTGATGTTACCGTGTTTAAATCTACAATAAACCATGGTTTAGCGTGTGATGTTACCGTGTTTAAATCTACAATAAATCATGGTTTAGCGTGTGATGTTACTGTGTTTAAATCTACAATAAACCATTGTTTAGCGTGTGATGTTACCGTGTTTAAATCTACAATAAACCATGGTTTAGCGTGTGATGTTACCGTGTTTAAATCTACAATAAACCATGGTTTAGCGTGTGATGTTACCGTGTTTAAATCTACAATAAAACATGGTTTAGCGTGTGATGTTACCGTGTTTAAATCTACAATAAATCATGGTTTAGCGTGTGATGTTACCGTGTTTAAATCTACAATAAATCATGGTTTAGCGTGTGATGTTACCGTGTTTAAATCTACAATAAACCATTGTTTAGCGTGTGATGTTACCGTGTTTAAATCTACAATAAATCATGGTTTAGCGTGTGATGTTACCGTGTTTAAATCTACAATAAACCATGTTAGCGTGTGATGTTACCGTGTTTAAATCTACAATAAATCATGGTTTAGCGTGTGATGTTACCGTGTTTAAATCTACAATAAACCATTGTTTAGCGTGTGATGTTACCGTGTTTAAATCTACAATAAACCATGGTTTAGCGTGTGATGTTACCGTGTTTAAATCTACAATAAACCATGGTTTAGCGTGTGATGTTACCGTGTTTAAATCTACAATAAAACATGGTTTAGCGTGTGATGTTACCGTGTTTAAATCTACAATAAATCATGGTTTAGCGTGTGATGTTACCGTGTTTAAATCTACAATAAATCATGGTTTAGCGTGTGATGTTACCGTGTTTAAATCTACAATAAACATGTGATGTTACCGTGTTTAAATCTACAATAAATCATGGTTTAGCGTGTGATGTTACCGTGTTTAAATCTACAATAAATCATGGTTTAGCGTGTGATGTTACCGTGTTTAAATCTACAATAAACCATTGTTTAGCGTGTGATGTTACCGTGTTTAAATCTACAATAAACCATTGTTTAGCGTGTGATGTTACCGTGTTTAAATCTACAATAAACCATTGTTTAGCGTGTGATGTTACCGTGTTTAAATCTACAATAAATCATGGTTTAGCGTGTGATGTTACCGTGTTTAAATCTACAATAAATCATGGTTTAGCGTGTGATGTTACCGTGTTTAAATCTACAATAAACCATTGTTTAGCGTGTGATGTTACCGTGTTTAAATCTACAATAAACCATTGTTTAGCGTGTGATGTTACCGTGTTTAAATCTACAATAAATCATGGTTTAGCGTGTGATGTTACCGTGTTTAAATCTACAATAAACCATGGTTTAGCGTGTGATGTTACCGTGTTTAAATCTACAATAAACCATGGTTTAGCGTGTGATGTTACCGTGTTTAAATCTACAATAAACCATGGTTTAGCGTGTGATGTTACCGTGTTTAAATCTACAATAAATCATGGTTTAGCGTGTGATGTTACCGTGTTTAAATCTACAATAAATCATGGTTTAGCGTGTGATGTTACCGTGTTTAAATCTACAATAAACCATGGTTTAGCGTGTGATGTTACCGTGTTTAAATCTACAATAAATCATGGTTTAGCGTGTGATGTTACCGTGTTTAAATCTACAATAAATCATGGTTTAGCGTGTGATGTTACCGTGTTTAAATCTACAATAAACCATTGTTTAGCGTGTGATGTTACCGTGTTTAAATCTACAATAAATCATGGTTTAGCGTGTGATGTTACCGTGTTTAAATCTACAATAAATCATGGTTTAGCGTGTGATGTTACCGTGTTTAAATCTACAATAAACCATTGTTTAGCGTGTGATGTTACCGTGTTTAAATCTACAATAAACCATTGTTTAGCGTGTGATGTTACCGTGTTTAAATCTACAATAAACCATTGTTTAGCGTGTGATGTTACCGTGTTTAAATCTACAATAAACCATGGTTTAGCGTGTGATGTTACCGTGTTTAAATCTACAATAAATCATGGTTTAGCGTGTGATGTTACCGTGTTTAAATCTACAATAAACCATTGTTTAGCGTGTGATGTTACCGTGTTTAAATCTACAATAAATCATGGTTTAGCGTGTGATGTTAGTGTTTAAATCTACAATAAACCATGGTTTAGCGTGTGATGTTACCGTGTTTAAATCTACAATAAACCATTGTTTAGCGTGTGATGTTACCGTGTTTAAATCTACAATAAACCATGGTTTAGCGTGTGATGTTACCGTGTTTAAATCTACAATAAACCATGGTTTAGCGTGTGATGTTACCGTGTTTAAATCTACAATAAATCATGGTTTAGCGTGTGATGTTACCGTGTTTAAATCTACAATAAACATTGTTTAGCGTGTGATGTTACCGTGTTTAAATCTACAATAAACCATTGTTTAGCGTGTGATGTTACCGTGTTTAAATCTACAATAAACCATTGTTTAGCGTGTGATGTTACCGTGTTTAAATCTACAATAAATCATGGTTTAGCGTGTGATGTTACCGTGTTTAAATCTACAATAAATCATGGTTTAGCGTGTGATGTTACCGTGTTTAAATCTACAATAAACCATTGTTTAGCGTGTGATGTTACCGTGTTTAAATCTACAATAAACCATGGTTTAGCGTGTGATGTTAGAGTGTTTAAATCTACAATAAATCATGGTTTAGCGTGTGATGTTACCGTGTTTAAATCTACAATAAACCATTGTTTAGCGTGTGATGTTACCGTGTTTAAATCTACAATAAACCATTGTTTAGCGTGTGATGTTACCGTGTTTAAATCTACAATAAACCATGGTTTAGCGTGTGATGTTACCGTGTTTAAATCTACAATAAATCATGGTTTAGCGTGTGATGTTACCGTGTTTAAATCTACAATAAAACATTGTTTAGCGTGTGATGTTACCGTGTTTAAATCTACAATAAATCATGGTTTAGCGTGTGATGTTACCGTGTTTAAATCTACAATAAATCATGGTTTAGCGTGTGATGTTACCGTGTTTAAATCTACAATAAACCATTGTTTAGCGTGTGATGTTACCGTGTTTAAATCTACAATAAATCATGGTTTAGCGTGTGATGTTACCGTGTTTAAATCTACAATAAACCATGGTTTAGCGTGTGATGTTACCGTGTTTAAATCTACAATAAACCATTGTTTAGCGTGTGATGTTACCGTGTTTAAATCTACAATAAACCATGGTTTAGCGTGTGATGTTACCGTGTTTAAATCTACAATAAATCATGGTTTAGCGTGTGATGTTACCGTGTTTAAATCTACAATAAATCATGGTTTAGCGTGTGATGTTACCGTGTTTAAATCTACAATAAACCATTGTTTAGCGTGTGATGTTACCGTGTTTAAATCTACAATAAACCATGGTTTAGCGTGTGATGTTACCGTGTTTAAATCTACAATAAACCATGGTTTAGCGTGTGATGTTACCGTGTTTAAATCTACAATAAACCATTGTTTAGCGTGTGATGTTACCGTGTTTAAATCTACAATAAATCATGGTTTAGCGTGTGATGTTACCGTGTTTAAATCTACAATAAACCATTGTTTAGCGTGTGATGTTACCGTGTTTAAATCTACAATAAACCATGGTTTAGCGTGTGATGTTACCGTGTTTAAATCTACAATAAACCATTGTTTAGCGTGTGATGTTACCGTGTTTAAATCTACAATAAACCATGGTTTAGCGTGTGATGTTACTGTGTTTAAATCTACAATAAATCATGGTTTAGCGTGTGATGTTACCGTGTTTAAATCTACAATAAACCATTGTTTAGCGTGTGATGTTACCGTGTTTAAATCTACAATAAACCATGGTTTAGCGTGTGATGTTACCGTGTTTAAATCTACAATAAACCATTGTTTAGCGTGTGATGTTACCGTGTTTAAATCTACAATAAACCATGGTTTAGCGTGTGATGTTACCGTGTTTAAATCTACAATAAATCATGGTTTAGCGTGTGATGTTACCGTGTTTAAATCTACAATAAATCATGGTTTAGCGTGTGATGTTACCGTGTTTAAATCTACAATAAACCATTGTTTAGCGTGTGATGTTACCGTGTTTAAATCTACAATAAATCATGGTTTAGCGTGTGATGTTACCGTGTTTAAATCTACAATAAACCATTGTTTAGCGTGTGATGTTACCGTGTTTAAATCTACAATAAATCATGGTTTAGCGTGTGATGTTACCGTGTTTAAATCTACAATAAACCATTGTTTAGCGTGTGATGTTACCGTGTTTAAATCTACAATAAATCATGGTTTAGCGTGTGATGTTACCGTGTTTAAATCTACAATAAACCATTGTTTAGCGTGTGATGTTACCGTGTTTAAATCTACAATAAACCATGGTTTAGCGTGTGATGTTACCGTGTTTAAATCTACAATAAATCAT
>JABXNX010001357.1:0-12936 GCA_014843695.1 Archivesica marissinica | reverse complement strand
TGTGTGTCCATACATGCATGTATCAGTATGATGAATACAGTGTGTGTCCATACATGCATGTATCAGTATGATGTATACAGTGTGTGTCCATACATGCATGTATCAGTATGATGAATACAGTGTGTGTCCATACATGCATGTATCCGTATGATGTATACACAGTGTGTGTCCGTACATGCATGTATCAGTATGATGTATACACAGTGTGTGTCCATACATGCATGTATCAGTATGATGTATACACAGTGTGTGTCCATACATGCATGTATCAGTATGATGAGTAGTGTTGTCCATACTGCATGATCAGTATGATGTAACACAGTGTGTGTCCATACATGCATGTATCAATATGATGCATACACAGTGTTGTCCATACATGCATGTATCAGTATGATGTAACACAGTGTATGTCCATACATGCATGTATCAGTATGATGAGTACAGTGTGTGTGTCCATACATGCATGTATCAGTATGATGTATACACAGTGTTTGTCCATACATGCTTGTATCAGTATGATGTATACACAGTGTATGTCCATACATGCATGTATCAGTCTGATGTATACACAGTGTGTGTCCATAAATGCATGTATCAGTATGATATATACACAGTGTGGGTCTATACATGCATGTATCAGTATGATGAGTACAGTGTGTGTCCATACATGCATGTATCAGTATGATGTATACACAGTGTGTGTCTGTACATGCATGTATCAGTATGATGTATTCACAGTGTGTGTCCATAGATGCGTGTATCAGTATGATGTATACACAGTGTATGTCCGTACATGCATGTATCAGTATGATGAGTACAGTGTGTGTCCGTACATGCATGTATCAGTATGATGTATACACAGTGTTTGTCAATACATGCATGTATCAGTATGATGTATACACAGTGTGTGTCCGTACATGCATGTATCAGTATGATGTATACACAGTGTGTGTCCATAATTGCATGTATCAGTATGATGTATATACAGTGTGTGTCCATACATGCATGTATCAGTATGATGTATACAGATTGTTTGTCCATACATGCATGTATCAGTATGATGTATACACAGTTTGTGTCCGTACATGCGTGTATCAGTATGATGTATACACAGTGTGTGTCTGTACATGCATGTATCAGTATGATGAGTACAGTGTGTCCATACATGCATGTATCAATATGATGTATACAAAGTATTTTCCATACACAGTTTGTCCATACATGCATGTATCAGTATGATGAGTACAGTGTGTGTCCGACATGCATGTATCAGTATGATGAGTACAGTGTATGTCCATACATGCATGTATCAGTATGATGTATACACAGTGTGTGTCCGTACATGCATGTATCAGTATGATGTATACACGTGTGTGTCCATACTGCTGTATCAGTATGATGTATACACATGTTTGTCCATACATGCACGTATCAGTATGATGAGTACAGTTGTGTCCATACATGCTGTATCGTATGAAGACAGTGTGGTCCACATGCATGTATCAGTATGTGTATACACAGGGTGTCCGACATGCATGTATCAGTATGATGTATACACAGTGTATGTCCATACATGCATGTATCAGTATGATGTATACACAGTGTGTGACCATACATACATGTATCAGTATGATGAGTACAGTGTGTGTCCATACATGCATGTATCAGTATGATGTATACACAGTGTGTGTCCATACATGCATGTATCAGTATGATGCATACACAGTGTTTGTCCATACATGCATGTATCAGTATGATGTATACACAGTGTATGTCCATACATGCATGTATCAGTATGATGAGTACAGTGTGTGTCCATACATGCATGTATCAGTATGATGTATACACAGTGTGTGTCCGTACATGCATGTATCAGTATGATGTATACACAGTGTATGTCCATACATGCATGTATCAGTATGATGTATACACAGTGTGTGACCATACATACATGTATCAGTATGATGAGTACAGTGTGTGTCCATACATGCATGTATCAGTATGATGTATACACAGTGTGTGTCCATACATGCATGTATCAGTATGATGCATACACAGTGTTTGTCCATACATGCATGTATCAGTATGATGTATACACAGTGTATGTCCATACATGCATGTATCAGTATGATGAGTACAGTGTGTGTGTCCATACATGCATGTATCAGTATGATGTATACACAGTGTTTGTCCATACATGCTTGTATCAGTATGATGTATACACAGTGTATGTCCATACATGCATGTATCAGTCTGATGTATACACAGTGTGTGTCCATAAATGCATGTATCAGTATGATATATACACAGTGTGGGTCTATACATGCATGTATCAGTATGATGAGTACAGTGTGTGTCCATACATGCATGTATCAGTATGATGTATACACAGTGTGTGTCTGTACATGCATGTATCAGTATGATGTATTCACAGTGTGTGTCCATAGATGCGTGTATCAGTATGATGTATACACAGTGTATGTCCGTACATGCATGTATCAGTATGATGAGTACAGTGTGTGTCCGTACATGCATGTATCAGTATGATGTATACATGTGTCCTACATGCATGTATCAGTATGAGATACAGTGTGTGTCAATACATGCATGTATCAGTATGATGTATACACAGTGTGTGTCCGTACATGCATGTATCAGTATGATGTATACACAGTGTGTGTCCATAATTGCATGTATCAGTATGATGTATATACAGTGTGTGTCCATACATGCATGTATCAGTATGATGTATACTGATTGTTTGTCCATACATGCATGTATCAGTATGATGTATACACAGTTTGTGTCCGTACATGCGTGTATCAGTATGATGTATACACAGTGTGTGTCTGTACATGCATGTATCAGTATGATGAGTACAGTGTGTGTCCATACATGCATGTATCAATATGATGTATACAAAGTATTTGTCCATACACAGTGTTTGTCCATACATGCATGTATCAGTATGATGAGTACAGTGTGTGTCCGTACATGCATGTATCAGTATGATGAGTACAGTGTATGTCCATACATGCATGTATCAGTATGATGTATACACAGTGTGTGTCCGTACATGCATGTATCAGTATGATGTATACACAGTGTGTGTCCATACATGCATGTATCAGTATGATGTATACACATTGTTTGTCCATACATGCACGTATCAGTATGATGAGTACAGTTTGTGTCCATACATGCATGTATCAGTATGATGAGTACAGTGTGTGTCCATACATGCATGTATCAGTATGATGTATACACAGTGTGTGTCCGTACATGCATGTATCAGTATGATGTATACACAGTGTATGTCCATACATGCATGTATCAGTATGATGTATACACAGTGTGTGACCATACATACATGTATCAGTATGATGAGTACAGTGTGTGTCCATACATGCATGTATCAGTATGATGTATACACAGTGTGTGTCCATACATGCATGTATCAGTATGATGCATACACAGTGTTTGTCCATACATGCATGTATCAGTATGATGTATACACAGTGTATGTCCATACATGCATGTATCAGTATGATGAGTACAGTGTGTGTGTCCATACATGCATGTATCAGTATGATGTATACACAGTGTTTGTCCATACATGCATGTATCAGTATGATGTATACACAGTGTATGTCCATACATGCATGTATCAGTATGATGTATACATTGTGTGTCCATACATGCATGTATCAGTATGATGTATACACAGTGTGTGTCCGTACATGCATGTATCAGTATGATGTATACACAGTGTGTGTCCATACATGCATGTATCAGTATGATGTATACACAGTGTGTCCATACATGCATGTATCAGTATGATGTATACAGTGTGTGTCCATACATGCATGTATCAGTATGATGTATACACAGTTGTGTCCATACATGCGTGTATCAGTATGATGTATACACAGTGTGTGTCCGTACATGCATGTATCAGTATGATGAGTACAGTGTGTGTCCATACATGCATGTATCAATATGATGAGTACAGTGTTGTCCATACATGCATGTATCAGTATGATGAGTACAGTGTGTGTCCATACATGCATGTATCAGTATGATGTATACACAGTGTGTGTCCATACATGCATGTATCAGTATGATGTATACACAGTGTGTGTCCATACATGCATGTATCAGTATGATGTATACACAGTGTGTGTCCATACATGCATGTATCAGTATGATGTATACACAGTGTGTGTCCATACATGCATGTATCAGTATGATGAGTACAGTGTGTGTCCATACATGCATGTATCAGTATGATGAGTACAGTGTGTGTCCATACATGCATGTATCAGTATGATGTATACACAGTGTGTGTCCATACATGCATGTATCAGTATGATGTATACACAGTGTGTGTCCATACATGCATGTATCAGTATGATGTATATACAGTGTGTGTCCATAGATGCATGTATCAGTATGATGTATACACAGTATGTGTCCATACATGCATGTATCAGTATGATGTATACACAGTGTGTGTCCGTACATGCATGTATCAGTATGATGAGTACGGTTTGTGTCCGTACATACATGTATCAGTATGATGAGTAGAGTGTGTGTCCATACATGCATATATCAGTATGATGTATACACAGTGTGTGTCCATAGATGCGTGTATCAGTATGATGAGTACAGTGTGTGTCCGTACATGCATGTATCAGTATGATGAGTACAGTGTGTGTCTATACATGCATGTATCAATATGATGAGTACAGTGTGTGTCCATACATGCATGTATCAGTATGATGAGTACAGTGTGTGTCCATACATACATGTATCAGTATGATGTATAAACAGTGTGTGTCCGTACATGCGTGTATCAGTATGATGTATTCACAGTGTGTGTCCATAGATGCGTGTATCAGTATGATGTATACACAGTGTGTGTCCGTACATGCATGTTATCAGTCTGATGTATACACAGTGTGTGTCCATAAATGCATGTATCAGTATGATATATACACAGTGTGGGTCTATACATGCATGTATCAGTATGATGAGTACAGTGTGTGTCCATACATGCATGTATCAGTATGATGTATACACAGTGTGTGTCTGTACATGCATGTATCAGTATGATGTATTCACAGTGTGTGTCCATAGATGCGTGTATCAGTATGATGTATACACAGTGTATGTCCGTACATGCATGTATCAGTATGATGAGTACAGTGTGTGTCCGTACATGCATGTATCAGTATGATGTATACACAGTGTTTGTCCATACATGCATATATCAGTATGATGTATACACAGTTTGTGTTCGTAGATGCATGTATCAGTATGATGTATACACGGTGTGTGTCCATACATGCATGTATCAGTATGAAGAGTACAGTGTGTGTCCATACATGCATGTATCAGTATGATGTATACACAGTGTGTGACCATACATACATGTATCAGTATGATGAGTAGAGTGTGTGTCCATACATGCATGTATCAGTATGATGTATACACAGTGTGTGTCCATACATGCATGTATCAGTATGATACATACACAGTGTTTGTCCATACATGCATGTATCAGTATGATGTATACACAGTGTGTGTCCATAAATGCATGTATCAGTATGATGTATACACAGTGTGTGTCTATACATGCATGTATCAGTATGCTGAGTACAGTGTGTGTCCATACATGCATGTATCAGTATGATGTATACACAGTGTGTGTCCGTACATGCATGTATCAGTATGATGTATTCACAGTGTGTGTCCATAGATGCGTGTATCAGTATGATGTATACACAGTGTGTCCATACATGCATGAATCAGTATGATATATACACATTGTGTGTCCGTACATGCATGTATCGGTATGATGTATATACAAGGTGTGTCCATACATTCATGTATCAGTATGATGTATACACAGTGTGGGTACGTACATGCATGTATCAGTATGCTGTATATACAGTGTGTGTCCATACATGCATGTATCAGTATGATGTATACACATTGTTTGTCCATACATGCATGTATCAGTATGATGAGTACAGTGTGTGTCCATACATGCATGTATCAGTATGATGAGTACAGTGTGTGTCCATACATGCATGTATCAGTATGATGTATACACAGTGTGTGTCCGTACATGCATGTATCAATATGATGTATATACTAGGTGTGTCCGTACATGCATGTATCAGAATGATGTATACACAGTGTGTGTCCATACATGCATGTATCAGTATGATGAGTACAGTGTGTGTCCATACATGCATGTATCAGTATGATGAGTACAGTGTGTGTCCATACATGCATGCATCAGTATGATGTATACACAGTGTGTCCATACATGCATGAATCAGTATGATATATACACATTGTGTGTCCATACATGCATGAATCAGTATGATGTATACACAGTGTGTGTCCATACATGCATGTATCAGTATGATGTATACACAGTGTGTGTCCATACATGCATGTATGTATCAGTATGATGTATATACAGTGTGTGTCCATATGTGAATCAGTATGATGTATACACAGTGTGTGTCCATACATGCATGTATCAGTATCATGTATACACAGTGTGTGTCCATACATGCATGTATCAGTATGATGTATACACAGTGTGGGTCCGTACATGCATGTATCAGTAAGCTGTATATACAGTGTGTGTCCATACATGCATGTATCAGTATGATGTATACACATTGTTTGTCCGTACATGCATGTATCAGTATGATGTATATACAAGGTGTTTCCGTACATGCATGTATCAGTATGATGTATACACAGTGTGTGTCCATACATGCATGTATCAGTATGATGTATACACAGTGTGTGTCCGTACCTGCATGTATCAGTATGATGTATATACAAGGTGTGTCCGTACATGCATGTATCAGTATGATGTATACACAGTGTGTGTCCATACATGCATGTATCAGTATGATGAGTACAGTGTGTGTCCATACATGCATGTATCAGTATGATGTATACAAAGTGTTTGTCCATACATGCATGTATCAGTATGATGTATACACAGTGTTTGTCCATACATGCATGTATCAGTATGATGTATACACAGTTTGTGTTCGTATATGCATGTATCAGTATGATGTATACACAGTGTATGTCCATACATGCATGTATCAGTATGACGAGTACAGTGTGTGTCCATACATGCATGTATCAGTATGATGTATACACAGTGTGTGTCCGTACATGCATGTATCAGTATGATGTATACACAGTGTGTGTCCATACATGCATGTATCAGTATGATGTATACACAGTGTGTGTCCATACATGCATGTATCAGTATGATGTATACACAGTTTGTGTTCGTAGATGCATGTATCAGTATGATGTATACACAGTGTGTGTCCATACATGCATGTATCAGTATGAAGAGTACAGTGTGTGTCCATACATGCATGTATCAGTATGATGTATACACAGTGTGTGACCATACATACATGTATCAGTATGATGAGTACAGTGTGTGTCCATACATGCATGTATCAGTATGATGTATACACAGTGTGTGTCCATACATGCATGTATCAGTATGATGTATACACAGTGTTTGTCCATACATGCATGTATCAGTATGATGTATACACAGTGTTTGTCCATACATGCATGTATCAGTATGATATATACACAGTGTGTGTCCGTACATGCATGTATCAGTATGATGTATACACAGTGTGTGTCCATACATGCATGTATCGGTATGATGAGTACAGTGTGTGTCCATACATGCATGTATCAGTATGATGAGTACAGTGTGTGTCCATACATGCATGTATCAGTATGATGAGTACAGTGTGTGTCCATACATGCATGTATCAGTATGATGTATACACAGTGTGTGTCCGTACATGCATGTATCAGTATGATGTATATACAAGGTGTGTCCATACATTCATGTATCAGTATGATGTATACACAGTGTGGGTACGTACATGCATGTATCAGTATGCTGTATATACAGTGTGTGTCCATACATGCATGTATCAGTATGATGTATACACATTGTTTGTCCATACATGCATGTATCAGTATGATGAGTACAGTGTGTGTCCATACATGCATGTATCAGTATGATGAGTACAGTGTGTGTCCATACATGCATGTATCAGTATGATGTATACACAGTATGTGTCCGTACATGCATGTATCAGTATGATGTATATACAAGGTGTGTCCGTACATGCATGTATCAGTATGATGTATACACAGTGTGTGTCCATACATGCATGTATCAGTATGATGAGTACAGTGTGTGTCCATACATGCATGTATCAGTATGATGTATACACAGTGTTTGTCCATACATGCATGTATCAGTATGATGTATACACAGTGTTTGTCCATACATGCATGTATCAGTATGATGTATACACAGTTTGTGTTCGTATATGCATGTATCAGTATGATGTATACACAGTGTATGTCCATACATGCATGTATCAGTATGACGAGTACAGTGTGTGTCAATACATGCATGTATCAGTATGATGTATACACAGTGTGTGTCCGTACATGCATGTATCAGTATGATGTATACACAGTGTGTGTCCATACATGCATGTATCAGTATGATGTATACACAGTTTGTGTCCGTACATGCGTGTATCAGTATGATGTATACACAGTGTGTGTCTGTACATGCATGTATCAGTATGATGTATACACAGTGTTTGTCCATACACAGTGTTTGTCCATACATGCATGTATCAGTATGATGAGTACAGTTTGTGTCCGTACATGCATGTATCAGTATGATGAGTACAGTGTTTGTCCATACATGCATGTATCAGTATGATGTATACACAGTGTGTGTCCGTACATGCATGTATCAGTATGACGAGTACAGTGCGTGTCCATACATGCATGTATCAGTATGATGTATACACAGTGTGTGTCCGTACATGCATGTATCAGTATGATGAGTACAGTGTGTGTCCATACATGCATGAATCAGTATGATGTATACACAGTGTGTGTCCATACATGTATGTATCAGTATGATGTATACACAGTGTTTGTCCGTACATGCATGTATCAGTATGATGTATACACAGTGTGTGTCCGTACATGCATGTATCAGTATGATGTATACACAGTGTGTGTCCGTACATGCATGTATCAGTATGAGGTATACACAGTGTGTGTCCATAGATGCATGTATCAGTATGATGTATACACATTGTGTGTCAGTACATGCCTGTATCAGTATGATGTATACACAGTGTGTGTCCATAGATGCATGTATCAGTATGATGTATACACAGTGTGTCCGTTCATGCATGTATCAGTATGATGTATACAGTGTGTGTCCATACATGCATGTATCAGTATGATGAGTACAGTGTTTGTCCATACATGCATGTATCAGTATGATGTATACACAGTGTTTGTCCATACATGCATGTATCAGTATGATGTATACACAGTGTGTGTCCATACATGCATGTATCAGTATGATGTATACACAGTGTGTGTCCATACATGCATGTATCAGTATGATGTATACACAGTGTGTGTCCATACATGCATGTATCAGTATGATGTATACAGTGTGTGTCCGTACATGCATGTATCAGTATGAGTCCATACATGCATGTATCAGTATGATGAGTACAGTGTGTGTCCATACATGCATGTATCAGTATGATGAGTACATTGTGTGTCCATACATGCATGTATCAGTATGATGAGTACAGTGTGTGTCCATACATGCATGTATCAGTATGATGTATACACAGTGTGTGTTCGTAGATGCATGTATCAATATGATGAATAAAGTTGTCCCACAAACTGCTATGTTAATTCATCCATGCAATATTGTTAGTGGCGGCATAAGCTTGATCAACCTTCAGGGGCGTAGCCAGGAGGCACATTTTGTGCAGGCCCGGGGAAAACATTGTTGAGTGAGCGTAGCGAACGAGGTTGCTAGGGGAGACGCGGGAATGCACCCCCGGAATTTTTTGGTTTTTAGGATGCAATTTCCTTAGCTATACATGTACATCAAAAGCAATAACAATTCTGCACTCTATAATTACGTGTGATTTTACTCAATTAAAAGCCAAATACACAGGAATATCTGGGTAGACTAGGTCTATTATAGTAAAAAAAATGATGTGCCAAAATGATGTGCAGGCGCGGGCCTTTTGGCCTAATGGCAGCTACGCGCCTGACCTTTGAGCTATTTATTCATCAGCCACGCACATAATACACATTTAAACTTCTATAGACGATTCGGCCAGTGTACAATCACTATACAGGCCAGTGTACAATCACTATACAGACCAGTGTACACTCACTATACAGGCCAGTGTACAATCACTATACAGGCCAGTGTACGATCACTATACAGACAAGTGTACAATCACTATACAGGCCAGTGTACAAACACTATACAGACCAGTGTACAATCACTATACAGACCAGTGTACAATCACTATACAGACCAATGTACAATCACTATACAGACCAGTGTACAATCACTATACAGGCCAGTGTACAATCACTATACAGACCAGTGTACAATCACTATACAGACCAATGTACAATCACTATACAGACCAGTGTACAATCACTATACAGGCACTTTAGAGATTTTATACGAGAGATAAAATTTAGTTATTTGTCAAATATAACACCCAAACATTTGGCTTCTTTTACAACAGGAATTTGTGTACCAAATATTTTTAAAACAGGATCATTATGTAAATTTCATTGTTGGCAGAAGTGGACACATTGAATTTTTGTTTTCGAAAATTTGAAACCATTTTCTGTTGCCCATTTTTCTCTATGATCCAAGTTTTCTTGAATTCTTTTTTCTATCGTTTTCATATCTTTAGATCTGAATACCATAAGAAAGTCATCTTTTTCTAAACAAAATAAACATGTGAAAATATGTAGACCAGAAATGATATCGCCCTTACAAACCAAACATATACCTCTTAGTTGATCAACATCCAGTAGGCATGCATGGGTCCACACAATGTCGTGACGTCGGTACCGAAAATGAAAGAAATTCAATAAAAACAAAAATAATTCTTACAAGTCGATGACAAACAATCAATACAATGCATCAAACATAAACACATAATTATTAACAACTCTACATACTGCAGTCTAACCATAAACAAACAAACATAGAACACATATTGAACAATGTAGATGATTGTAAATTATTTTACTCACAGTTTCTCCATTCATTTCCTTCCAAAGTCGCTGACTGAAAATTTGCAGTCAAGAAATGATATCGCCGATCCAAACAAAACATATACCTCTTAGTTGATCAACATCCAGCATGGGGTCCACACAATGTCGTGACGTCGGTACCGAAAATGAAAGAAATTCAATAAAAACAAAAATAATTCTTACAAGTCAATCTATACAATGCATCAAACATAGCAAACACATATCGACAAATCTACATACTACAGTCCAACCATAAACAATCACCTCCGATGGCTCTGTCACCCCAACATTCTCCTCCGATGCTCAACATTTGCCTCCGATGGCTCTGCCACCCAAACATTCGCCTCCGATGGCTCTGCCACCCAAACATTCACCTCCGATGGCTCTGCCACCCAAACATTCTCCTCCGATGCTCAACATTCACAACTGACACCTCACAACCCATCACCTCACCACAGAAACTTCAATACCCATCACCTCACCAACGACACCTAATTACCCATCACCTCACCACCGACACCTAATTACCCATCACCTCACCACCGACACCTAATTACCCATCACCTCACCACAGACACTTCATTATCCATCACCTCACCACCGACACCTAATTACCCATCACCTCACCACAGACACCTAATTACCCATCACCTCACCACCGACACCTAATTACCCATCACCTCACCACAGACACCTCACTATCCATCACCTCACCACCGACACCTCACTATCCATCACCTCACCACCGACACCTCATTACCCATCACCTCACCACCTAATTACCCATCACCTCACCACAGACACTTCAATACCCATCACCTCAACAACGACACCTAATTACCCATCACCTCACCACCGACACCTCATTATCCATCACCTAACCACCGACACCTAATTACCCATCACCTCACCACAGACACTTCATTATCCATCACCTCACTACCGACACCTAATTACCCATCACCTCAACACCGACACCCAATTACCCATCATCTCACCACAGACACCTAATTACCCATCACCTCACCACCGACACCTAATTACCCATCATCTCACGACAGACACCTCACTATCCATCACCTCACCACCGACACCTCACTATCCATCACCTCACCACCGACACCTCACTGCCCATCACCTCACCACCGACACCTCATTACCCATCACTTCACGACCACCACTTCATCATTACCCATCACTTCACGACCACCACTTCACCATTACCCATCAACACTGATACACAATTCCCCCTCAACTCCGATACATAATTCCCCCTCAACTCCGATGCATCATTCCCCCTCAACTCCGATACTTCATTACCTTCACAACCAGATACTTGACAACCCTTAACCACCCGATACTTCATAACCCTTCACCACCAGATACTACATTACCCATCACGTCCAATACTTCATTATTACCCACCACGTCCGATAATTCATTACCCCTCAACTCCGATACTTCATTACCTTCACAACCAGATACTTCATAACCCTTCACCACCCGATACTTCATTACTCTTCAACACCTAATACTTCATTACCCATCACCACCGATACTTCATTACCCATCACGTCTGATACTTCATTACCCATCACGTCCGATACTTCATTACCCATCACGTCCGATACTTCATTACCCATCACGTCCGATACTTCATTACCCATCACGTCCGATACTTCATTACCCATCACGTCCGATACTTTATTACCCTTCATCTCCGAT
>JABXNX010001356.1:0-12937 GCA_014843695.1 Archivesica marissinica | reverse complement strand
ACATATACACATCCCCAGTTCTGACATATACTCATTCCATTGCCCACACTTCGCTTGCCAGTTCTGACATATACTCATTCCAATGCCCACACTTTGCCTGCCAGTTCAGACATATACACATTCCAATGCCCACACTTCGCTTGCCAGTTCTGACATATACTCATTCCAATGCCCACACTTTGCCTGCCAGTTCTGACATATACTCATTCCAATGCCCACACTTCGCTTGCCAGTTCTGACATATACGCATTCCAATGCCCACACTTCGCTTCCCAGTTCTGACATATACTCATTACAATGACAACACGTCGCTTGCCAGTTCTGACATATACTCATTCCAATGCCCACACTTCGCTTGCCAGTTCTGATATAAATTATACTCATTCCAATACCCACACTTCGCTTGTCAGTTCTGATATAAATTATACTCATTCCAATGCCCACACTTCGCTTGCCAGTTCTGATATAAATTATACTCATTCCAATGCGCACACTTCGCTTGTCAGTTCTGACATATACACATCCCCAGTTCTGACATATACTCATTCCAATGTCCACACTTCGATTGCCAGTTCTGACATATACACATTCCCAGTTCTGACATATACTCATTCCAATGCCCACACTTCGCTTGCCAGTTCGGACATATACTCAATACAATGCCCACACATCGCTTGCCAGTTCGGACATATACTCATTACAATGCCCACACGTCGCCTGCCAGCTCTGACATATACTCATTCCAATGCCCACACGTCGTTTGCCAGTTCGGACATATACTCAATACAATGCCCACACGTCGCTTGCCAGTTCGGACATATACACATTCCAATGCCCACACGTCGCTTGCCAGTTCGGACATATACACATTCCAATGCCCACACATCGCTTGCCAGTTCTGACATATACACATTCCAATGCCCACACTTCGCTTGCCAGTTCTAACATATACTCAATCCAATACCCACAATTCGCTTGCCAGTTCTGACATATACTCATTCCTATGCCCACACTTCGCTTACCAGTTCTGACATATACTCATTCCAATGCCCACACTTCGCTTACCAGTTCTGACATATACACATTCCAATGCCCACACTTCGTTTGCCAGTTCTGACATATACACATTCCAATGCCCACACTTCGTGTGCCAGTTCTGTCATATACACATTCCAATGCCCACACTTCGCCTGCCAGTTCTGACATATACTCATTACAATGACCACACGTCGCTTGCCAGTTCTGACATATACTCATTCCAATGCCCACACTTCGCTTGCCAGTTCTGATATAAATTATACTCATTCCAATGCCCACACTTCGCTTGTCAGTTCTGATATAAATTATACTCATTCCAATGCCCACACTTCGCTTGCCAGTTCTGATATACATTATACTCATTCCAATGCCCACACGTCGCTTGCCAGTTCGGACATATACTCAATACAATGCCCACACATCGATTGCCAGTTCTGACATATACTCATTCCAATGCCCACACTTCGCTTGCCAGTTCTGATATAAATTATACTCATTCCAATGCCCACACTTCGCTTGCCAGTTCTGATATAAATTATACTCATTCCAATGCCCACACTTCGCTTGCCAGTTCGGACATATACTCATTCCAATGCCCACACTTCGCTTACCAGTTCTGACATATACTCATTCCCAGTTCTGACATATACACATTGCCAGTTCTGATATATACTCATTCCCAGTTCTGACATATATTCATTCCAATGCCCAAACTTCGCTTGTCAGTTCTGACATATACACATCCCCAGTTCTGACATATACTCATTCCATTGCCCCCATTTCGCTTGCCAGTTCTGACATATACTCATTCCAATGCCCACACTTCGCTTGCCAGTTCTGACATATACTCATTCCAATGCCCACACTTCGCTTACCAGTTCTGACATATACTCATTCCAATGCCCACACTTCGCTTGCCAGTACTGACATATACTCATTCCAATGCCGACGCTTCGCCTACCAGTTCTGACATATACTCATTCCAATGCCCACACTTCGCTTACCAGTTCTGACATATACACATTCCAATACCCACACTTCGTTTGCCAGTTCTGACATATTCTCATTCCAATGCCCACACTTCGCTTACCAGTTCTGACATATACACATTCCAATGCACACACTTCGCCTGCCAGTTCTGACATATACTCATTCCAATGCCCACACGTCGCTTGCCAGTTCGGACATATACTCATACCAATGCCCACACGTCGCTTGCCAGTTCGGACATATACTCATTACAATGCCCACACATCGTTTGCCAGTTCTGACATATACTCATTCCAATGCCCACACTCCGCTTCCCAGTTCTGACATATACACATTCCAATGCCCACACATCGTTTGCCAGTTCTGACATATACTCATTCCAATGCCCACACGTCGCTTGCCAGTTCGGACATATACTCATTACAATGCCCACACGTCGCTTGCCAGTTCGGACATATACACATTCCAATGCCCACACGTCGCCTGCCAGTTCTGACATATACACATTCCAATGCCCACACGTCGCTTGCCAGTTCGGACATATACACATTCCAATGCCCACACGTCGCTTGCCAGTTCGGACATATACACATTCCAATGCCCAAACTTCTCTTGCCAGTTCGGACATATACTCATTACAATGCCCACACTTCTCTTGCCAGTTCGGACATATACACATTCCAATGCCCACACGTCGCTTGCCAGTTCGGACATATACTCATTCCAATGTCCACACTCCGCTTGCCAGTTCTGACAAATACTCATTCCAATGCCCACACTTCGCTTGCCAGTTCTGACATATACACATTCCAATGCCCACACTTCGCTTGCCAGTTCTGACATATACTCATTCCAATGCCCACACGTCGCCTGCCAGTTCTGACATATACTCATTCCAATGCCCACACGTCGCTTGCCAGTTCGGACATATACTCATTCCAATGCCCACACGTCGCTTGCCAGTTCTGACATATACTCATTCCAATGCCCACACGTCGCTTGCCAGTTCGGACATGTACTCATTACAATGCCCACACGTCGCTTGCCAGTTCGGACATATACACATTCCAATGCCCACACGTCGCTTGCCAGTTCGGACATATACACATTCCAATGCCCACACGTCGCTTGCAGTTCGGACATATAAACATTCCAATGCCCACACGTCGCTTGCCATTTCGGACATATACACATTTCAATGCCCACACGTCGCTTGCCAGTTCGGACATATACTCATTACAATGCCCACACGTCGCTTGCCAGTTCGGACATATACACAATCCAATGCCCACACGTCGCTAGCCAGTTCGGACATATACTCATTCCAATGTCCACACTCCGCTTGCCGGTTCTGACATATACTCATTCCAATGCCCACACTTCGCTTGCCAGTTCTAACATATACACATTCCAATGCCCACACTTCGCTTGCCAGTTCGGACATATACTCATTACAATGCCCACACGTCGCTTGCCAGTTCGGACATATACACAATCCAATGCCCACACGTCGCTAGCCAGTTCGGACATATACTCATTCCAATGTCCACACTCCGCTTGCCGGTTCTGACATATACTCATTCCAATGCCCACACTTCGCTTGCCAGTTCTAACATATACACATTCCAATGCCCACACTTCGCTTGCCAGTTCTGACATATACTCATTCTAATGCCCACACTTCGCTTGCCAGTTCTGACATATACTCAATCCATTGCCCACACTTCGCTTGCCAGTTCTGACATATACTCATTCCAATGCCCACGCTTCGCCTGCCAGTTCTGATATATAATCATTCCAATGCCCACACTTCGCTTGCCAGTTCTGACATATACTCATTCTAATGCCCACACTTCGCTTGCCAGTTCAGACATATACTCAATCCATTGCCCACACTTCGCTTGCCAGTTCTGACATATACTCATTCCAATGCCCACACTTCGCTTACCAGTTCTGACATATACTCATTCCAATACCCACGCTTCGCCTGCCAGTTCTGACATATAATCATTCCAATGCCCACACTTCGCTTGCCAGTTCTGACATATACTCATTCCAATGCCCACACTTCGCTTGTCAGTTCTGACATATACACATCCCCAGTTCTGACATATACTCATTCCATTGCCCACACTTCGCTTGCCATTTTCTGACATATACACATTCCAATGCCCACACTTCGCTTGCCAGTTCTGACATATACTCATTCCAATGCCCACACTTTGCCTGCCAGTTCTGACATATACTCATTCCAATGCCCACACTTCGCTTGCCAGTTCTGACATATACGCATTCCAATGCCCACACTTCGCTTGCCAGTTCTGACATATACTCATTCCAATGCCCACACTTCGCTTGCCAGTTCTGACATACTGATTCCAATGTCCACACTCAGTTTGCCAGTTCTGACATATACACATTCCAATGTCCACACTCCGCTTGCCAGTCCTGACATATACTCATTCCAATGCCCACACTTCGCTTGCCAGTTCTGACATAAATTATACTCATTCCAATGCCCACACTTCGCTTGCCAGTTCTGACATCATATACACATTCCAATGTCCACACTCCGCTTTCCAGTTCTAACATATACTTATTCCAATGCCCACTCTTCGCTTGCCAGTTCGGACATATACTCATTCCAATGCCCACAATTCGATTGCCAGTTCGGACATATACTCGTTCCAATGCCCACACTTCGCTTGCCAGTTCTGACATATACTCATGCCAATGCCCACACTCCGCTTGCCAGTTCGGACATATACTCATTCCAATGCCCACACTTCGCTTGTCAGTTCTGACATTTACACATCCCCAGTTCTGACATATACTCATTCCAATGTCCACACTTCGCTTGCCAGTTCTGACATACACACATTCCCAGTTCTGACATATACACATTCCCAGTTCTGACATATACTCATTCCAATGCCCACACTTCGCTTGTCAGTTCTGACATATACACATCCCCAGTTCTGACATATACTCATTCCATTGCCCACACTTCGCTTGCCAGTTCTGACATATACTCATTCCAATGCCCACACTTTGCCTGCCAGTTCTGACATATACACATTCCAATGCCCACACTTCGCTTGCCAGTTCTGACATATACTCATTCCAATGTCCACACTTCGCTTGTCAGTTCTGACATACTCATTCCAATGCCCACACTTCGCTTACCAGTTCTGACATATACTCATTCCAATGCGCACAATTCGCTTGCCAGTTCTGACATACTCATTCCAATGCCCACACTTCGCTTGCCAGTTCTGACCTATACTCATTCCAATGTCCACACTTCGCTTACCAGTTCTGACATATACTCATTCCAATGCCCACACTTCGCTTGCCAGTTCTGACATACTCATTCTAATGCCCACACTTCGCTTACCAGTTCTGACATATACTCATTCCAATGCCCACAATTCGCTTGCCAGTTCTGACATACACTCACTCCAATGCGCACACATCGCTTGTCAGTTCTGACATATACTCATTCCAATGCCCACGCTTCGCCTACCAGGTCTGACATATACTCATTCCAATACCCACACTTCGTTTGCCAGTTCTGACATATACACATTCCAATACCCACACTTCGTTTGCCAGTTCTGACATATACACATTCCAATGCCCAAACTTCGCCTGCCAGTTCTGACATATACTCATTCCAATGCCCACATTTCGCTTACCAGTTCTGACATATACACATTCCAATGCCCACACTTCGTTTGCCAGTTCTGACATATACACATTCCAATGCCCACACTTCGCCTGCCATTTCTGACATATACTCATTATAATGACCACACGTCGTTTGCTAGTTCTGACATATACACATTCCAATGCCCACACTTCGCTTGCCAGTTCTGACATATACTCAATCCATTGCCCACACTTCGCTTGCCAGTTCTGACATATACTCATTCCAATGCCCACACTTCGCTTACCAGTTCTGACATATACTCATTCCAATGCCCACACTTCGCTTACCAGTTCTGACATATACTCATTCCAATACCCACGCTTCGCCTGCCAGTTCTGACATATAATCATTCCAATGCCCACACTTCGCTTGCCAGTTCTGACATATACTCATTCCAATGCCCACACTTCGCTTGTCAGTTCTGACATATACACATCGCCAGTTCTGACATATACTCATTCCATTGCCCACACTTCGCTTGCCAGTTCTGACATATACCCATTCCAATGCCCACACTTTGCCTGCCAGTTCTGACATATACACATTCCAATGCCCACACTTCGCTTGCCAGTTCTGACATATACTCATTCCAATGCCCACACTTTGCCTGCCAGTTCTGACATATACTCATTCCAATGCCCACACTTCGCTTGCCAGTTCTGACATATACGCATTCCAATGCCCACACTTCGCTTGCCAGTTCTGACATATACTCATTCCAATGCCCACACTTCGCTTGCCAGTTCTGACATACTGATTCCAATGTCCACACTCCGTTTGCCAGTTCTGACATATACACATTCCAATGTCCACACTCCGCTTGCCAGTCCTGACATATACTCATTCCAATGCCCACACTTCGCTTGCCAGTTCTGACATAAATTATACTCATTCCAATGCCCACACTTCGCTTGCCAGTTCTGACATCATATACACATTCCAATGTCCACACTCCGCTTGCCAGTTCTGACATATACTTATTCCAATGCCCACTCTTCGCTTGCCAGTTCGGACATATACTCATTCCAATGCCCACAATTCGATTGCCAGTTCGGACATATACTCGTTCCAATGCCCACACTTCGCTTGCCAGTTCTGACATATACTCATTCCAATGCCCACACTCCGCTTGCCAGTTCGGACATATACTCATTCCAATGCCCACACTTCGCTTGTCAGTTCTGACATTTACACATCCCCAGTTCTGACATATACTCATTCCAATGTCCACACTTCGCTTGCCAGTTCTGACATACACACATTCCCAGTTCTGACATATACACATTCCCAGTTCTGACATATACTCATTCCAATGCCCACACTTCGCTTGTCAGTTCTGACATATACACATCCCCAGTTCTGACATATACTCATTCCATTGCCCACACTTCGCTTGCCAGTTCTGACATATACTCATTCCAATGCCCACACTTTGCCTGCCAGTTCTGACATATACACATTCCAATGCCCACACTTCGCTTGCCAGTTCTGACATATACTCATTCCAATGTCCACACTTCGCTTGTCAGTTCTGACATACTCATTCCAATGCCCACACTTCGCTTACCAGTTCTGACATATACTCATTCCAATGCGCACAATTCGCTTGCCAGTTCTGACATACTCATTCCAATGCCCACACTTCGCTTGCCAGTTCTGACCTATACTCATTCCAATGCCCACACTTCGCTTGCCAGTTCTGACATATACTCATTCCAATGTCCACACTTCGCTTACCAGTTCTGACATATACTCATTCCAATGCCCACACTTCGCTTGCCAGTTCTGACATACTCATTCTAATGCCCACACTTCGCTTACCAGTTCTGACATATACTCATTCCAATGCCCACAATTCGCTTGCCAGTTCTGACATACACTCACTCCAATGCGCACACATCGCTTGTCAGTTCTGACATATACTCATTCCAATGCCCACGCTTCGCCTACCAGGTCTGACATATACTCATTCCAATACCCACACTTCGTTTGCCAGTTCTGACATATACACATTCCAATACCCACACTTCGTTTGCCAGTTCTGACATATACACATTCCAATGCCCAAACTTCGCCTGCCAGTTCTGACATATACTCATTCCAATGCCCACATTTCGCTTACCAGTTCTGACATATACACATTCCAATGCCCACACTTCGTTTGCCAGTTCTGACATATACACATTCCAATGCCCACACTTCGCCTGCCATTTCTGACATATACTCATTATAATGACCACACGTCGTTTGCTAGTTCTGACATATACACATTCCAATGCCCACACTTCGCTTGCCAGTTCTGACATATACTCAATCCATTGCCCACACTTCGCTTGCCAGTTCTGACATATACTCATTCCAATGCCCACACTTCGCTTACCAGTTCTGACATATACTCATTCCAATGCCCACGCTTCGCCTGCCAGTTCTGATATATAATCATTCCAATGCCCACACTTCGCTTGCCAGTTCTGACATATACTCATTCTAATGCCCACACTTCGCTTGCCAGTTCAGACATATACTCAATCCATTGCCCACACTTCGCTTGCCAGTTCTGACATATACTCATTCCAATGCCCACACTTCGCTTACCAGTTCTGACATATACTCATTCCAATGCCCACGCTTCGCCTGCCAGTTCTGACATATAATCATTCCAATGCCCACACTTCGCTTGCCAGTTCTGACATATACTCATTCCAATGCCCACACTTCGCTTGTCAGTTCTGACATATACACATCCCCAGTTCTGACATATACTCATTCCATTGCCCACACTTCGCTTGCCAGTTCTGACATATACTCATTCCAATGCCCACACTTTGCCTGCCAGTTCTGACATATACACATTCCAATGCCCACACTTCGCTTGCCAGTTCTGACATATACTCATTCCAATGCCCACACTTTGCCTGCCAGTTCTGACATATACTCATTCCAATGCCCACACTTCGCTTGCCAGTTCTGACATATACGCATTCCAATGCCCACACTTCGCTTGCCAGTTCCGACATATACTCATTACAATGACAACACGTCGCTTGCCAGTTCTGACATATACTCATTCCAATGCCCACACTTCGCTTGCCAGTTCTGATATAAATTATACTCATTCCAATACCCACACTTCGCTTGTCAGTTCTGATATAAATTATACTCATTCCAATGCCCACACTTCGCTTGCCAGTTCTGATATAAATTATACTCATTCCAATGCGCACACTTCGCTTGTCAGTTCTGACATATACACATCCCCAGTTCTGACATATACTCATTCCAATGTCCACACTTCGATTGCCAGTTCTGACATATACACATTCCCAGTTCTGACATATACTCATTCCAATGCCCACACTTCGCTTGCCAGTTCGGACATATACTCAATACAATGCCCACACATCGCTTGCCAGTTCGGACATATACTCATTACAATGCCCACACGTCGCCTGCCAGCTCTGACATATACTCATTCCAATGCCCACACGTCGTTTGCCAGTTCGGACATATACTCAATACAATGCCCACACGTCGCTTGCCAGTTCGGACATATACACATTCCAATGCCCACACGTCGCTTGCCAGTTCGGACATATACACATTCCAATGCCCACACATCGCTTGCCAGTTCTGACATATACACATTCCAATGCCCACACTTCGCTTGCCAGTTCTAACATATACTCAATCCAATACCCACAATTCGCTTGCCAGTTCTGACATATACTCATTCCTATGCCCACACTTCGCTTACCAGTTCTGACATATACTCATTCCAATGCCCACACTTCGCTTACCAGTTCTGACATATACACATTCCAATGCCCACACTTCGTTTGCCAGTTCTGACATATACACATTCCAATGCCCACACTTCGTGTGCCAGTTCTGTCATATACACATTCCAATGCCCACACTTCGCCTGCCAGTTCTGACATATACTCATTACAATGACCACACGTCGCTTGCCAGTTCTGACATATACTCATTCCAATGCCCACACTTCGCTTGCCAGTTCTGATATAAATTATACTCATTCCAATGCCCACACTTCGCTTGTCAGTTCTGATATAAATTATACTCATTCCAATGCCCACACTTCGCTTGCCAGTTCTGATATACATTATACTCATTCCAATGCCCACACGTCGCTTGCCAGTTCGGACATATACTCAATACAATGCCCACACATCGATTGCCAGTTCTGACATATACTCATTCCAATGCCCACACTTCGCTTGCCAGTTCTGATATAAATTATACTCATTCCAATGCCCACACTTCGCTTGCCAGTTCTGATATAAATTATACTCATTCCAATGCCCACACTTCGCTTGCCAGTTCGGACATATACTCATTCCAATGCCCACACTTCGCTTACCAGTTCTGACATATACTCATTCCCAGTTCTGACATATACACATTCCCAGTTCTGACATATACACATTCCCAGTTCTGACATATACTCATTCCAATGCCCAAACTTCGCTTGTCAGTTCTGACATATACACATCCCCAGTTCTGACATATACTCATTCCATTGCCCCCATTTCGCTTGCCAGTTCTGACATATACTCAATCCAATGCCCACACTTCGCTTGCCAGTTCTGACATATACTCATTCCAATGCCCACACTTCGCTTACCAGTTCTGACATATACTCATTCCAATGCCCACACTTCGCTTGCCAGTACTGACATATACTCATTCCAATGCCGACGCTTCGCCTACCAGTTCTGACATATACTCATTCCAATGCCCACACTTCGCTTACCAGTTCTGACATATACACATTCCAATACCCACACTTCGTTTGCCAGTTCTGACATATTCTCATTCCAATGCCCACACTTCGCTTACCAGTTCTGACATATACACATTCCAATGCACACACTTCGCCTGCCAGTTCTGACATATACTCATTCCAATGCCCACACGTCGCTTGCCAGTTCGGACATATACTCATACCAATGCCCACACGTCGCTTGCCAGTTCGGACATATACTCATTACAATGCCCACACATCGTTTGCCAGTTCTGACATATACTCATTCCAATGCCCACACTCCGCTTCCCAGTTCTGACATATACACATTCCAATGCCCACACATCGTTTGCCAGTTCTGACATATACTCATTCCAATGCCCACACGTCGCTTGCCAGTTCGGACATATACTCATTACAATGCCCACACGTCGCTTGCCAGTTCGGACATATACACATTCCAATGCCCACACGTCGCCTGCCAGTTCTGACATATACACATTCCAATGCCCACACGTCGCTTGCCAGTTCGGACATATACACATTCCAATGCCCACACGTCGCTTGCCAGTTCGGACATATACACATTCCAATGCCCAAACTTCTCTTGCCAGTTCGGACATATACTCATTACAATGCCCACACTTCTCTTGCCAGTTCGGACATATACACATTCCAATGCCCACACGTCGCTTGCCAGTTCGGACATATACTCATTCCAATGTCCACACTCCGCTTGCCAGTTCTGACAAATACTCATTCCAATGCCCACACTTCGCTTGCCAGTTCTGACATATACACATTCCAATGCCCACACTTCGCTTGCCAGTTCTGACATATACTCATTCCAATGCCCACACGTCGCCTGCCAGTTCTGACATATACTCATTCCAATGACCACACGTCGCTTGCCAGTTCGGACATATACTCATTCCAATGCCCACACGTCGCTTGCCAGTTCGGACATATACACATTCCAATGCCCACACATCGTTTGCCAGTTCTGACATATACTCCGCCTTGCCAGTTCGGACATATACTCATTCCAATGCCCACACGTCGCTTGCCAGTTCGGACATATACTCATTCCAATGCCCACACGTCGCTTGCCAGTTCGGACATATACTCATTCCAATGCCCACACGTCGCTTGCCAGTTCGGACATATACACATTCCAATGCCCACACGTCGCTTGCCATTTCGGACATATACACATTCAATGCCCACACGTCGCTTGCCAGTTCGGACATATACTCATTACAATGCCCACACGTCGCTTGCCAGTTCGGACATATACACAATCCAATGCCCACACGTCGCTAGCCAGTTCGGACATATACTCATTCCAATGTCCACACTCCGCTTGCCGGTTCTGACATATACTCATTCCAATGCCCACACTTCGCTTGCCAGTTCTAACATATACACATTCCAATGCCCACACTTCGCTTGCCAGTTCTGACATATACTCATTCCAATGCCCACACTTCGCTTGCCAGTTCTGACATATACTCAATCCATTGCCCACACTTCGCTTGCCAGTTCTGACATATACTCATTCCAATGCCCACACTTCGCTTACCAGTTCTGACATATACTCATTCCAATGCCAACGCTTCGCCTGCCAGTTCTGATATATAATCATTCCAATGCCCACACTTCGCTTGCCAGTTCTGACATATACTCATTCTAATGCCCACACTTCGCTTGCCAGTTCAGACATATACTCAATCCATTGCCCACACTTCGCTTGCCAGTTCTGACATATACTCATTCCAATGCCCACACTTCGCTTGCCAGTTCTGACATATACTCATTCCAATGCCCACGCTTCGCTTGCCAGTTCTGACATATAATCATTCCAATGCCCACACTTCGCTTGCCAGTTCTGACATATACTCATTCCAATGCCCACACTTCGCTTGTCAGTTCTGACATATACACATCCCCAGTTCTGACATATACTCATTCCATTGCCCACACTTCGCTTGCCAGTTCTGACATATACTCATTCCAATGCCCACACTTTGCCTGCCAGTTCTGACATATACACATTCCAATGCCCACACTTCGCTTGCCAGATCTGACATATACTCATTCCAATGCCCACACTTTGCCTGCCAGTTCTGACATATACTCATTCCAATGCCCACACTTTGCTTGCCAGTTCTGACATATACTCATTCCAATGCCCACACTTCGCTTGCCAGTTCTGACATATACGCATTCCAATGCCCACACTTCGCTTGCCAGTTCTGACATATACTCATTCCAATGCCCACACTTCGCTTGCCAGTTCTGACATACTGATTCCAATGTCCACACTCCGTTTGCCAGTTCTGACATATACACATTCCAATGTCCACACTCCGCTTGCCAGTCCTGACATATACTCATTCCAATGCCCACACTTCGCTTGCCAGTTCTGACAT
>JABXNX010000183.1:0-50605 GCA_014843695.1 Archivesica marissinica | reverse complement strand
GATCAAAGGCAGCCTACAGTTACAGTATGAATCTGGATGTTCCTGATCAAAGGCAGCCTACAATTACAGTATGAATCTGGATGTTCCTGATCAAAGGCAGCCTACAGTTACAGTATGAATATGGATGCTCCTGATCAAAGGAAGCCTACAGTTACAGTATGAATCTGGATGTTCCTGATCAAAGGCAGCCTACAATTACCGTATGAAACTGGATGTTCCTGATCAAAGGCAGCCTACAGTTATAGTATGAATCTGGAGGTTCCTGATCAAAGGCAGCCTACAGTTACAGTATCAATCTGGATGTTCCTGATCAAAGGCAGCCTACAGTTACAGTATGAATCTGGATGTTCCTGATCAAAGGCAGCCTACAGTTGCAGTATGAATCTGGATGTTCCTGATCAAAGGCAACCTACAGTTACAGTATGAATCTGGATGTTCCTGATCAAAGGCAGCCTACAGTTACAGTATGAATCTGGATGTTCCTGATCAAAGGCAGCCTACAGTTACAGTATGAATCTGGATGTTCCTGATCAAAGGTAGCCTACAGTTACAAAATGAATCTGGGTGTTCCTGATCAAAGGCAGCCTACAGTTACAGTATGAATCTGGATGTTCCTGATCAAAGGAAGCCTACAGTTACAATATGAATCTGGATGTTCCTGATCAAAGGCAGCCTACAGTTACAGTATGAATCTGGATGTTCCTGATCAAAGGCAGCCTACAGTTACAGTATGAATCTGGATGTTCCTGATCAAAGGCAGCCTACAGTTACTGTATGAAACTGGATGTTCCTGATCAAAGGCAGCCTACAGTTACAGCATGAATCTGGATGTTCCTGATCAAAGGCAGCCTACAGTTACAGTATGAATCTGGATGTTCCTGATCAATGGCAGCCTACAGTTACAGTATGAATCAGGATGTTCCTGATCAAAGGCAGCCTACAGTTACAGTATGAATCTGGATGTTCCTGATCAAAGACAGCCTACAGTTACAATATGAATCTGGATGATCCTGATCAAAGGCAGCCTACAGTTACAGTATGAATCTGGATATTCCTGATCAAAGGCAGCCTACAGTTACAGTATGAATCTGAATGTTCCTGATCAAATGCAGCCTACAGTTACAGTATGAATCTGGATGTTCCTGATCAAAGACAGCCTACAGTTACAGTATGAATCTGGATGTTCCTGATCAAAGGCAGCCTACAGTTACAATATGAATCTGGATGTTCCTGATCAAAGGCAGCCTACAGTTACAATATGAATCTGGATGTTCCTGATCAAAGGCAGCCTACAGTTACAGTATGAATATGGATGTTCCTGATCAAAGGCAGCCTACAGTTACAGTATGAATCTGGATGTTCCTGATCAAAGGCAGCCTACAGTTACAGTATCAATCTGGATGTTCCTGATCAAATGCAGCCTACAGTTACAGTATGAATCTGGATGTTCCTGATCAAAGACAGCTTACAGTTACAGTATGAATCTGAGTGTTCCTGATCAAAGGCAGCCTACAGTTACAGTATGAATCTGGATGTTCCTGATCAAAGGCAGCCTACAGTTACCGTATGAAGCTGGATGTTCCTGATCAAAGGCAGCCTACAGTTACAATATGAATCTGGATGTTCCTGATCAAAGGCAGCCTACAGTTACAGTATGAATCTGGATGTTCCTGATCAAAGGCAGCCTACAGTTACAGTATGAATCTGGATGTTCCTGATCAAAGGCAGCCTACAGTTACAGTATGAATCTGGATGTTCCTGATCAAAGGCAGCCAACAGTTACAGTATGAATCAGGATGTTCCTGATCAAAGATAGCCTACAGTTACAGTATGAATCTGGATGTTCCTGATCAAAGGCAGCCTACAGTTACAATATGAATCTGGATGTTCCTGATCAAAGGCAGCCTACAGTTACAATATGAATCTGGATGTTCCTGATCAAAGGCAGCCTACAGTTACAGTATGAATCTGGCTGTTCCTGATCAAAGGCAGCCTACCGTTACAGTATGAATCTGTATGTTCCTGTTCAAAGGCAGCTTACAGTTACAGTATGAATCTGGATGTTCCTTATCAAAGGCAGCCTACAGTTACAGTATGAATCTGGATGTTCCTGATCAAAGGCAGCCTACAGTTACAGTATGAATCAGGATGTTCCTGATCAAAGGCAGCCTACAGTTACAGTATGAATCTGGATGTTCCTGATCAAAGGCAGCCTACAGTTACAGTATGAATCTGGATGTTCCTGATCAAAGGCAGCCTACAGTTACAGAATGAATCTGGATGTTCCTGATCAAAGACAGCCTACAGTTACAGTATGAATCTGGATGTTCCTGATCAAAGGCAGCCTACAGTTACAGTATGTATCTGGATGTTCCTGATCAAAGGCAGCATACAGTTACAATATGAATCTGGATGTTCCTGATCAAAGGCAGCCTACAGTTACAATATTAATCTGGATGTTCCTGATCAAAGGCAGCCTACAGTTACAGTATGAATATGGATGTTCCTGATCAAAGGTAGCCTACAGTTACAATATGAATCTGGATGTTCCTGAGCAAATGCAGCCTACAGTTACAATATGAATCTGGATGTTCCTGATCAAATGCAGCCTACAGTTACAGTATGAATCTGGATGTTCCTGATCAAAGACAGCTTACAGTTACAGTATGAATCTGGCTGTTCCTGATCAAAGGCAGCCTACCGTTACAGTATGAATCTGGATGTTCCTGTTCAAAGGCAGCTTACAGTTACAGTATGAATCTGGATGTTCCTGATCAAAGGCAGCCTACAGTTACTGTATGAATCTGGATGTTCCTGATCAAAGGCAGCCTACAGTTACAGTATGAATCTGGATGTTCCTGATCAAATGCAGTCTACAGTTACAATATGAATCTGGATGTTCCTGATCAAAGGCAGCCTACAGTTACAATATGAATCTGGATGTTCCTGATCAAAGGCAGCCTACAGTTACAGTATGAATATGGATGTTCCTGTTCAAAGGCAGCTTACAGTTACAGTATGAATCTGGATGTTCCTGATCAAAGGCAGCCTACAGTTACAGTATGAATCTGGATGTTCCTGATCAAAGGCAGCCTACAGTTACAGTATGAATCAGGATGTTCCTGATCAAAGACAGCCTACAGTTACAATATGAATCTGGATGTTCCTGATCAAAGGCAGCCTACAGTTACAGTATGAATCTGGATGTTCCTGGTCAAAGGCAGCCTACAGTTACAGTATGAATCTGGATGTTCCTGATCAAAGGCAGCCTACAGTTACAGTATGAATCTGGATGTTCCTGATCAAAGGCAGCCTACAGTTACAATATGAATCTGGATGTTCCTGACCAAAGGCAGCCTACAGTTACAGTATGAATCTGGATGTTCCTGATCAAAGGCAGCCTACAGTTACAGTATGAATCTGGATGTTCCTGATCAAAGGCAGCCTACAATTACTGTATGAATCTGGATGTTCCTGATCAAAGGCAGCCTACAGTTACAGTATGAATCTGGATGTTCCTGATCAAAGGCAGCCTACAATTACCGTATGAAACTGGATGTTCCTGATCAAAGGCAGCCTACAGTTACAGTATGAATCTGGATGTTCCTGATCAAAGGCAGCCTACAGTTACATTATGAATCTGGATGTTCCTGATCAAAGGCAGCCTACAGTTACAGTATGAATCTGGATGTTCCTGATCAAAGGCAGCCTACAGTTACAGTATGAATCTGGATGCTCCTGATCAAAGGCAGCCTACAGTTACAGTATGAATCTGGATGTTCCTGATCAAAGGCAGCCTACAGTTACAGTATGAATCTGGATGTTCCTGATCAAAGGCAGCCTACAGTTACAGTATGAATCTGGATGTTCCTGATCAAAGGCAGCCTACAGTTACAGTATGAATTTGGATGTTCCTGATCAAAGGCAGCCTACAGTTACAGTATGAATCTGGATGTTCCTGATCAAAGGTAGCTACAGTTACAGTATGAATCTGGATGTTCCTGATCAAGGCAGCCTACAGTTACAGTATGAATCTGGATGTTCCCGATCAAAGGCAGCCTACAGTTACAATATGAATTTGGATGTTCCTGATCAAAGGCAGCCTACAATTACAGTATGAATCTGGATGTTCCTGATCAAAGGCAGCCTACAGTTACAGTATGAACATGGATGCTCCTGATCAAAGGCAGCCTACAATTACAGCATGAATCTGGATGTTTCTGATCAAAGGCAGCCTACAGTTACCGTATGACACTGGATGTTCCTGATCAAAGGCAGCCTACAGTTACAGTATTAATCTGGATGTTCCTGATCAAAGGCAGCCTACAGGTACAGTATGAATCTGGATGTTCCTGATCAAAGGCAGCCTACAGTTACAGTATGAATCTGGATGTTCCTGATCAAAGGCAGCCTACAGTTACAGTATGAATCTGGATGTTCCTGATCAAATGCAGCCTACAGTTACAGTATGAATCTGGATGTTCCTGATCAAAGGCAGCCTACAGTTACAGTATGAATCTGGATGTTCCTGATCAAAGGCAGCCTACAGTTACAGTATGAATTTGGATGTTCCTGATCAAAGGCAGCCTACAGTTACAGTATGAATCTGGATGTTCCTTATCAAAGGTAGCCTACAGTTACAGTATGAATCTGGATGTTCCTGATCAAAGGCAGCCTACAGTTACAGTATGAATCTGGATGTTCCCGATCAAAGGCAGCCTACAGTTACAATATGAATCTGGATGTTCCTGATCAAAGGCAGCCTACAGTTACAGTATGATGAACGACATGGTTATTAGATCGGTTTCATCTGACACACATATTTGCTAGTTTAGCAAAGGAAAATCTGTTTTCCCATTACAGTGTAGTGGCGTCCGTGGTCCAGTGATAGAGCGTCGGTTTGGAATCGAACGGTCCCGGGTTCGATACTCGGTCAGGCCACGTATGTAGTGTCATTGAGCAAGGCACCTCACACACATTGCTTAGTACTGGTTAATCGCTTAGGTCGGCTAAGCCTGCCCAGGAAAACATGTCTAAGTCCCCGCGAGGGGTTTGACATTAAAGCAACATACATACAAAGCACAATTTATTTGGAAATATGAGCTTAATACTGTAACATTGATATTGTGGAAGTCATGATAGCACAGTGGATGCGCGTTCGCTTCATGCGCGAAAGGTCTGGAGTTCGAGCCCCGCTGGAGCCGTTACGATTGTGCCCTTAGGCAAGGCATTTAAGTCCAACATTGCCTCTTCTCTCTCCCTCGTGGCGATGGATTCCATCAGGAATGAGGTCTCGAGAGTGATTAATATAAGTTGAAAGAACTTGTTTCGCAATCGAGCTACAGCAGTTATGAGTATTTAAAGCGACAGTACATCAAAAGCAAAAAACAAAAAAGTACACATGTTAGGAATAAATTGCATTGTTGCTATAACCTATTTCTCTAATAATTCGAACACCAACATTGAATCAATAAACAGTGTTTTTTTTGTGGTTAACAAATGAAAGCAGCATTTCATATAACGGTCAGCCACGCTCCTGCATTGACGTGTGTTTGTTATTGGAGTCTATACTAAACCCGCGATACTGTCGTTTAGAGATAATTTAAATCAGAATAGGCACACAAGTGACATTGTAAATATGTACCGTAAATCTTAGTATTCGCGATATACGCGTTGCATTATGCATGGATGTTGACCATATTTACATTCTGTTGTTATGTCAACCAACGTCGTATGCGACGGTTGTTTAGTAGGTGAAATACTCTTATGTAGAAATTTACGTTTTCATCGATACAGTGTCCCTATAAGCACTTGAATATTGTTCAAAATGGTTGCCATAGTTACATAGAAATTGATGTAGCCAACATAATGAAAACACAAGCAGCTGACACAAGAATAAGTAAAGTTGTTAATTAATATATCTTTGTACACAAGCAGTGTTTGATTGAAAAGTTAAATTAAATATTTGTGTTCATAGTGCGAGTATAATATTTTAATGTTAATCGTATACGACGTCTATTGACATAACATATACAAACACGTTCTAAAATAATGCATGACGCAGCATGTGCATCATGAATAAGACGTGCTATCAATGCTCACAGAGATTCTTCGTACACATTTACCCCTATTGCCCACTCTTTGCACCTGTACAGAATTATTTTCGGAGAAATCGACATTAACCTACATCTAAAAGGCAGTATGACATTAGACAGTATTAGAATTACCTAGCAGTATATTAGGATTACCTCCCCTGTATATTAGGATTACCTCCCCTGTATATTAGGATTACCTAGCTGTATATTAGGATTACCTCCCCTGTATATTAGGTTTACCTCCCCTGTATATTAGGATTACCTCCCCTGTATATTAGGATTACCTCCCCTGTATATTAGGTTTACCTCCCCTGTATATTAGGATTACCTCCTCTGTATATTAGGATTACCTCCCCTGTATATTAGGATTACCTAGCTGTATATTCGGATTACCTCCCCTGTATATTAGGAGTACCTCCCCTGTATATTAGGATTACCTCCCCTGTATATTAGGATTACCTCCCCTGTATATTAAGATAACTTCCCCTGTATATTAGGATTACCTCCCCTGTATATTAGGATTACCTCCCCTGTATATTAGGATTACCAAGCTGTATATTAGGATTACCTCCCCTGTATATTAGGATTACCTCGCCTGTATATTAGGATTACCTAGCTGTATATTAGGATTACCTCCCCTGTATATTAGGATTACCTCCCCGGTATATTAGGTTTACCTCCCCTGTATATTAGGATTACCTCCTCTGTATATTAGGATTACCTCCCCTGTATATTAGGATTACCTAGCTGTATATTAGGATTACCTCCTCTGTATATTAGGATTACCTCCCCGGTATATTAGGATTACCTAGCTATATATTAGGATTACCTCCCCTGTATATTAGGATTACCTAGCTGTATATTAGGATTACCTCCTCTGTATATTAGGATTACCTCCCCGGTATATTAGGATTACCTAGCTGTATATTAGGATTACCTCCCCTGTATATTAGGATTACCTCCCCTGTATATTAGGTTTACCTCCCCTGTATATTAGGATTACCTCCTCTGTATAGTAGGATTACCTCCCCTGTATATTAGGATTACCTAGCTGTATATTCGGATTACCTCCCCTGTATATTAGGAGTACCTCCCCTGTATATTAGGATTACCTCCCCTGTATATTAGGATTACCTCCCCTGTATATTAAGATAACCTTCCCCTGTATATTAGGATTACCTCCCCTGTATATTAGGATTACCTCCCCTGTATATTAGGATTAACTAGCTGTATATTAGGATTACCTCCCTTGTATATTAGGATTACCTCCCCTGTATATTAGGCTTACCTTCCCTGTATATTAGGATTACCTCCTCTGTATATTAGGATTACCTCCCCTGTATATTAGGATTACCTAGCTGTATATTCGGATTACCTCCCTGTATATATTAGGATTACCTCCCCTGTATATTAGGATTACCTCCCCTGTATATTAGGATTACCTCCCCTGTATATTAGGACTACCTAGCTGTATATTAGGATTACCTCCCCTGTATATTAGGTTTACCTCCCCTGTATATTAGGATTACCTCCCCTGTATATTAGGATTACCTCACCTGTATATTAGGTTTACCTCCCCTGTATATTAGGATTACCTCTCGTATATTAGGATTACCTCCCCTGTATATTAGGATTACCTAGCTGTATATTCGGATTACCTCCCCTGTATATTAGGATTACCTCCCCTGTATATTAGGATTACCTCCCCTGTATATTAGGATTACCTCCCCTGTATATTAGGATTACCTCCCCTGTATATTAGGATTACCTAGCTGTATATTAGGATTACCTCCCCTGTATATTAGGATTACCTCCCCTGTATATTAGGATTACCTAGCTGTATATTAGGATTACCTCCCCTGTATATTAGGATTACCTCCCCGGTATATTAGGATTACCTCCCATGTATATTAGGATTACCTCCCCTGTATATTAGGTTTACCTCCCCTGTATATTAGGATTACCTCCCCTGTATATTAGGATTACCTAGCTGTATATTCGGATTACCTCCCTGTATATATTAGGATTACCTCCCCTGTATATTAGGATTACCTCCCCTGTATATTAGGATTACCTCCCTTGTATATTAGGATTACCTAGCAGTATATTAGGATTACCTCCCCTGTATATTAGGATTACCTCCCTTGTATATTAGGATTACCTAGCTGTATATTAGGATTACCTAGCTGTATATTAGGATTACCTCCCCTGTATATTAGGATTACCTAGCTGTATATTAGGATTACCTCCCCTGTATATTAGGATTACCTCCCCTGTATATTAGGATTACCTCCCCTGTATATTAGGATTACCTAGCTGTATATTAGGATTACCTCCCCTGTATATTAGGATTACCTCCCCTGTATATTAGGATTACCTAGCTGTATATTAGGATTACCTCCCCTGTATATTAGGATTACCTAGCTGTATATTAGGATTACCTCCCCTGTATATTAGGATTACCTCCCCTGTATATTAGGTTTACCTCCCCTGTATATTTGGATTACCTCCTCTGTATATTAGGATTACCTCTACTGTATATTAGGATTACCTAGCTGTATATTCGGATTACCTCCCTGTATATTAGGATTACCTCCTCTGTATATTAGGATTACCTCCCCTGTATATTAGGATTACCTCCCTTGTATATTAGGATTACCTAGCAGTATATTAGGATTACCTCCCCTGTATATTAGGATTACCTCACTTGTATATTAGGATTACCTAGCTGTATATTAGGATTACCTAGCTGTATATTAGGATTACCTCCCCTGTATATTAGGATTACCTAGCTGTATATTAGGATTACCTCCCCTGTATATTAGGATTACCTCCCCTGTATATTAGGATTACCTAGCTGTATATTAGGATTACCTCCCCTGTATATTAGGATTACCTAGCTGTATATTAGGATTACCTCCCCTGTATATTAGGATTACCTCCTGTATATTAGGATTACCTCCCCTGTATATTAGGATTACCTAGCTGTATATTAGGATTACCTCCCCTGTATATTAGGATTACCTAGCTGTATATTAGGATTACCTCCCCTGTATATTAGGATTACCTAGCTGTATATTAGGATTACCTAGCTGTATATTAGGATTACCTCCCCTGTATATTAGGATTACCTCCCCTGTATATTAGGATTACCTCCCCTGTATATTAGGATTACCTCCCCTGTATATTAGGATTACCTCCCTGTATATTAGGATTACCTCCCCTGTATATTAGGATTACCTCCCCTGTATATTAGGATTACCTAGCTGTATATTAGGATTACCTCCCCTGTATATTAGGATTACCTCCCCTGTATATTAGGATTACCTCCCCTGTATATTAGGATTACCTCCCCTGTATATTAGGATTACCTCCCCTGTATATTAGGATTACCTAGCTGTATATTAGGATTACCTCCCCTGTATATTAGGATTACCTCCCCTGTATATTAGGATTACCTAGCTGTATATTAGGATTACCTCCCCTGTATATTAGGATTACCTCCCCTGTATATTAGGATTACCTCCCTGTATATTAGGATTACCTCCCTGTATATTAGGATTACCTCCCCTGTATATTAGGATTACCTCCCCTGTATATTAGGATTACCTCCCCTGTATATTAGGATTACCTCCTCTGTATATTAGGATTACCTCCCCTGTATATTAGGATTACCTAGCTGTATATTAGGATTACCTCCCTGTATATTAGGATTACCTCCCCTGTATATTAGGATTACCTCCCCTGTATATTAGGATTACCTAGCTGTATATTAGGATTACCTAGCTGTATATTAGGATTACCTCCCCTGTATATTAGGATTACCTAGCTGTATATTAGGATTACCTCCCTGTATATTAGGATTACCTCCCCTGTATATTAGGATTACCTCCCCTGTATATTAGGATTACCTAGCTGTATATTAGGATTACCTAGCTGTATATTAGGATTACCTCCCCTGTATATTAGGATTACCTAGCTGTATATTAGGATTACCTCCCCTGTATATTAGGATTACCTCCCCTGTATATTAGGATTACCTCCCCTGTATATTAGGATTACCTAGCTGTATATTAGGATTACCTCCCCTGTATATTAGGATTACCTAGCTGTATATTAGGATTACCTCCCCTGTATATTAGGATTACCTCCCCTGTATATTAGGATTACCTAGCTGTATATTAGGATTACCTCCCCTGTATATTAGGATTACCTAGCTGTATATTAGGATTACCTCCCCTGTATATTAGGATTACCTGGCTGTATATTCGGATTACCTCCCTGTATATTAGGATTACCTCCCCTGTATATTAGGTTTACCTCCCCTGTATATTAGGATTACCTCCTCTGTATATTAGGATTACCTCCCCTGTATATTAGGATTACCTAGCTGTATATTCGGATTACCTCCCTGTATATTAGGATTACCTCCCCTGTATATTAGGATTACCTCCCCTGTATATTAGGATTACCTCCCTTGTATATTAGGATTACCTAGCAGTATATTAGGATTACCTCCCCTGTATAATAGGATTACCTCACTTGTATATTAGGATTACCTAGCTGTATATTAGGATTACCTAGCTGTATATTAGGATTACCTCCCCTGTATATTAGGATTACCTAGCTTATATTAGGATTACCCCCCTGTATATTAGGTTTACCTCCCCTGTATATTAGGATTACCTCCCCTGTATATTAGGATTACCTCCCCTGTATATTAGGTTTACCTCCCCTGTATATTAGGATTACCTCCTCTGTATATTAGGATTATCTCCCCTGTATATTAGGATTACCTAGCTGTATATTCGGATTACCTCCCCTGTATATTAGGAGTACCTCCCCTGTATATTAGGATTACCTCCCCTGTATATATATTAGGATTACCTCCCCTGTATATTAAGATAACCTTCCCTGTATATTAGGATTACCTCCCCTGTATATTAGGATTACCTCCCCTGTATATTAGGATTACCTAGCTGTATATTAGGATTACCTCCCCTGTATATTAGGATTACCTCCCCTGTATATTAGGATTACCTAGCTGTATATTAGGATTACCTCCCCTGTATATTAGGATTACCTCCCCGGTATATTAGGATTACCTCCCATGTATATTAGGATTACCTAGCTGTATATTAGGATTACCTCCCCTGTATATTAGGATTACCTAGCTGTATATTAGGATTACCTCCCCTGTATATTAGGATTACCTCCCCTGTATATTAGGATTACCTAGCTGTATATTAGGATTACCTCCCCTGTATATTAGGATTACCTCCCCGGTATATTAGGATTACCTCCCATGTATATTAGGATTACCTCCCCTGTATATTAGGTTTACCTCCCCTGTATATTAGGATTACCCCCCCTGTATATTAGGATTACCTCCCTGTATATTAGGATTACCTCCCCTGTATATTAGGATTACCTCCCCTGTATATTAGGTTTACCTCCCCTGTATATTAGGATTACCTCCTCTGTATATTAGGATTACCTCCCCTGTATATTAGGATTACCTAGCTGTATATTTGGATTACCTCCCTGTATATATTAGGATTACCTCCACTGTATATTAGGATTACCTCCCCTGTATATTAGGATTACCTCCCTTGTATATTAGAATTACCTAGCAGTATATTAGGATTACCTCCCCTGTATATTAGGATTACCTCCCTTGTATATTAGGATTACCTAGCTGTATATTAGGATTACCTAGCTGTATATTAGGATTACCTCCCCTGTATATTAGGATTACCTAGCTGTATATTAGGATTACCTCCCCTGTATATTAGGATTACCTCCCCTGTATATTGGGATTACCTAGCTGTATATTAGGATTACCTCCCCTGTATATTAGGATTACCTAGCTGTATATTAGGATTACCTCCCCTGTATATTAGGATTACCTCCCCTGTATATTAGGATTACATAGCTGTATATTAGGATTACCTCCCCTGTATATTAGGATTACCTAGCTGTATATTAGGATTACCTCCCCTGTATATTAGGATTACCTGGCTGTATATTCGGATTACCTCCCTGTATATTAGGATTACCTCCCCTGTATATTAGGATTACCTCCCCTGTATATTAGGATTACCTAGCTGTATATTCGGATTACCTCCCTGTATATTAGGATTACCTCCCCTGTATATTAGGATTACCTCCCCTGTATATTAGGATTACCTCCCCTGTATATTAGGATTACCTAGCTGTATATTAGGATTACCTCCCCTGTATATTAGGATTACCTCCCGTATATTAGGATTACCTCCCTGTATATTAGGATTACCTCCCCTGTATATTAGGATTACCTCCCCTGTATATTAGGATTACCTCCCCTGTATATTAGGATTACCTCCCCTGTATATTAGGATTACCTAGCTGTATATTAGGATTACCTCCCCTGTATATTAGGATTACCTAGCTGTATATTAGGATTACCTCCCCTGTATATTAGGATTACCTCCCCTGTATATTAGGATTACCTCCCCTGTATATTAGGATTACCTCCCCTGTATATTAGGATTACCTCCCTGTATATTAGGATTACCTCCCCTGTATATTAGGATTACCTCCCCTGTATATTAGGATTACCTAGCTGTATATTAGGATTACCTCCCCTGTATATTAGGATTACCTCCCCTGTATATTAGGATTACCTAGCTGTATATTAGGATTACCTCCCCTGTATATTAGGATTACCTAGCTGTATATTAGGATTACCTCCCCTGTATATTAGGATTACCTCCCCTGTATATTAGGATTACCTAGCTGTATATTAGGATTACCTCCCCTGTATATTAGGATTACCTCCCTGTATATTAGGATTACCTCCCCTGTATATTAGGATTACCTCCCCTGTATATTAGGATTACCTCCCCTGTATATTAGGATTACCTAGCTGTATATTAGGATTACCTAGCTGTATATTAGGATTACCTCCCCTGTATATTAGGATTACCTCCCCTGTATATTAGGATTACCTACCTGTATATTAGGATTACCTCCCCTGTATATTAGGATTACCTCCCCTGTATATTAGGATTACCTCCCCTGTATATTAGGATTACCTCCCTGTATATTAGGATTACCTCCCCTGTATATTAGGATTACCTAGCTGTATATTAGGATTACCTCCCCTGTATATTAGGATTACCTCCCTGTATATTAGGATTACCTAGCTGTATATTAGGATTACCTCCCCTGTATATTAGGATTACCTCCCTGTATATTAGGATTACCTCCCCTGTATATTAGGATTACCTCCCCTGTATATTAGGATTACCTCCCCTGTATATTAGGATTACCTCCCCTGTATATTAGGATTACCTCCCCTGTATATTAGGATTACCTAGCTGTATATTCGGATTACCTCCCTGTATATTAGGATTACCTCCCCTGTATATTAGGATTACCTCCCCTGTATATTAGGATTACCTAGCTGTATATTAGGATTACCTACCTGTATATTAGGATTACCTCCCCTGTATATTAGGATTACCTAGCTGTATATTAGGATTACCTCCCCTGTATATTAGGATTACCTCCCCTGTATATTAGGATTACCTAGCTGTATATTAGGATTACCTCCCCTGTATATTAGGATTACCTCCCCTGTATATTAGGATTACCTCCCCTGTATATTAGGATTACCTCCCCTGTATATTAGGATTACCTCCCCTGTATATTAGGATTACCTCCCCTGTATATTAGGATTACCTCCCCTGTATATTAGGATTACCTCCCCTGTATATTAGGATTACCTCCCCTGTATATTAGGATTACCTCCCCTGTATATTAGGATTACCTCCCCTGTATATTAGGATTACCTCCCTGTATATTAGGATTACCTCCCCTGTATATTAGGATTACCTAGCTGTATATTAGGATTACCTCCCTGTATATTAGGATTACCTCCCCTGTATATTAGGTTTACCTTCCCTGTATATTAGGATTACCTCCTCTGTATATTAGGATTACCTCCCCTGTATATTAGGATTACCTCCCTTGTATATTAGGATTACCTAGCAGTATATTAGGATTACCTCCCCTGTATATTAGGATTACCTCCCTTGTATATTAGGATTACCTAGCTGTATATTAGGATTACCTAGCTGTATATTAGGATTACCTCCCCTGTATATTAGGATTACCTAGCTGTATATTAGGATTACCTCCCCTGTATATTAGGATTACCTCCCCTGTATATTAGGATTACCTCCCCTGTATATTAGGATTACCTAACTGTATATTAGGATTACCTTCCCTGTATATTAGGATTACCTCCCCTGTATATTAGGATTACCTAGCTGTATATTAGGATTACCTCCCCTGTATATTAGTATTACCTCCCCTGTATATTAGGATTACCTGGCTGTATATTCGGATTACCTCCTTGTATATTAGGATTACCTCCCCTGTATATTAGGATTACCTCCCCTGTATATTAGGTTTACCTCCCCTGTATATTTGGATTACCTCCTGTGTATATTAGGATTACCTCCCCTGTATATTAGGATTACCTAGCTGTATATTCGGATTACCTCCCTGTATATTAGGATTACCTCCCCTGTATATTAGGATTACCTCCCCTGTATATTAGGATTACCTCCCTTGTATATTAGGATTACCTAGCAGTATATTAGGATTACCTCCCCTGTATATTAGGATTACCTCACTTGTATATTAGGATTACCTAGCTGTATATTAGGATTACCTAGCTGTATATTAGGATTACCTCCCCTGTATATTAGGTTTACCTCCCCTGTATATTAGGATTACCTCCCCTGTATATTAGGATTACCTCCCCTGTATATTAGGTTTACCTCCCCTGTATATTAGGATTACCTCCTCTGTATATTAGGATTACCTCCCCTGTATATTAGGATTACCTAGCTGTATATTCGGATTACCTCCCCTGTATATTAGGAGTACCTCCCCTGTATATTAGGATTACCTCCCCTGTATATTAGGATTACCTCCCCTGTATATTAAGATAACCTCCCCTGTATATTAGGATTACCTCCCCTGTATATTAGGATTACCTCCCCTGTATATTAGGATTACCTAGCTGTATATTAGGATTACCTCCCCTGTATATTAGGATTACCTCCCCTGTATATTAGGATTACCTAGCTGTATATTAGGATTACCTCCCCTATATATTAGGATTACCTCCCCGGTATATTAGGTTTACCTCCCCTGTATATTAGGATTACCTCCTCTGTATATTAGGATTACCTCCCCTGTATATTAGGATTACCTAGCTGTATATTAGGATTACCTCCTCTGTATATTAGGATTACCTCCCCTGTATATTAGGATTACCTAGCTGTATATTCGGATTACCTCCCCTGTATATTAGGAGTACCTCCCCTGTATATTAGGATTACCTCCCCTGTATATTAGGATTACCTCCCCTGTATATTATGATTACCTCCCCTGTATATTAGGATTACCTAGCTGTATATTAGGATTACCTCCCTTGTATATTAGGATTACCTCCCCTGTATATTAGGTTTACCTTCCCAGTATATTAGGATTACCTCCTCTGTATATTAGGATTACCTCCCCTGTATATTAGGATTACCTAGCTGTATATTCGGATTACCTCCCTGTATATATTAGGATTACCTCCCCTGTATATTAGGATTACCTCCCTTGTATATTAGGATTACCTAGCAGTATATTAGGATTACCTCCCCTGTATATTAGGATTACCTCCCTTGTATATTAGGATTACCTAGCTGTATATTAGGATTACCTAGCTGTATATTAGGATTACCTCCCCTGTATATTAGGATTACCTAGCTGTATATTAGGATTACCTCCCCTGTATATTAGGATTACCTCCCCTGTATATTAGGATTACCTCCCCTGTATATTAGGATTACCTAGCTGTATATTAGGATTACCTCCCCTGTATATTAGGATTACCTCCCCTGTATATTAGGATTACCTAGCTGTATATTAGGATTACCTCCCCTGTATATTAGGATTACCTCCCCTGTATATTAGGATTACCTGGCTGTATATTCGGATTACCTCCCTGTATATTAGGATTACCTCCCCTGTATATTAGGATTACCTCCCCTGTATATTAGGTTTACCTCCCCTGTATATTAGGATTACCTCCTCTGTATATTAGGATTACCTCCCCTGTATATTAGGATTACCTAGCTGTATATTCGGATTACCTCCCTGTATATTAGGATTACCTCCTCTGTATATTAGGATTACCTCCCCTGTATATTAGGATTACCTCCCTTGTATATTAGGATTACCTAGCTGTATATTAGGATTACCTCCCCTGTATATTAGGATTACCTCCCCTGTATATTAGGATTACCTCCCCTGTATATTAGGATTACCTAGCTGTATATTAGGATTACCTCCCCTGTATATTAGGATTACCTAGCTGTATATTAGGATTACCTAGCTGTATATTAGGATTACCTCCCCTGTATATTAGGATTACCTCCCCTGTATATTAGGATTACCTCCCCTGTATATTAGGATTACCTAGCTGTATATTAGGATTACCTCCCCTGTATATTAGGATTACCTAGCTGTATATTAGGATTACCTCCCCTGTATATTAGGATTACCTCCCCTGTATATTAGGATTACCTCCCTGTATATTAGGATTACCTCCCCTGTATATTAGGATTACCTCCCTGTATATTAGGATTACCTCCCCTGTATATTAGGATTACCTAGCTGTATATTAGGATTACCTCCCCTGTATATTAGGATTACCTCCCCTGTATATTAGGATTACCTCCCCTGTATATTAGGATTACCTAGCTGTATATTAGGATTACCTCCCTGTATATTAGGATTACCTCCCCTGTATATTAGGATTACCTCCCCTGTATATTAGGATTACCTCCCCTGTATATTAGGATTACCTAGCTGTATATTAGGATTACCTCCCCTGTATATTAGGATTACCTAGCTGTATATTAGGATTACCTCCCCTGTATATTAGGATTACCTCCCCTGTATATTAGGATTACCTCCCCTGTATATTAGGATTACCTAGCTGTATATTCGGATTACCTCCCTGTATATTAGGATTACCTCCCCTGTATATTAGGATTACCTCCCCTGTATATTAGGTTTACCTCCCCTGTATATTAGGATTACCTCCTCTGTATATTAGGATTACCTCCCCTGTATATTAGGATTACCTAGCTGTATATTTGGATTACCTCCCTGTATATATTAGGATTACCTCCCCTGTATATTAGGATTACCTCCCCTGTATATTAGGATTACCTCCCCTGTATATTAGGATTACCTCCCTTGTATATTAGGATTACCTAGCTGTATATTAGGATTACCTCCCCTGTATATTAGGATTACCTCCCCTGTATATTAGGATTACCTAGCTGTATATTAGGATTACCTCCCCTGTATATTAGGATTACCTCCCCTGTATATTAGGATTACCTCCCCTGTATATTAGGATTACCTAGCTGTATATTAGGATTACCTCCCCTGTATATTAGGATTACCTCCGCTGTATATTCGGATTACCTCCCCTGTATATTAGGATTACCTCCCTGTATATTAGGATTACCTCCCCTGTATATTAGGATTACCTCCCTTGTATATTAGGATTACCTCCGCTTTATATTTGAATTACCTCCGCTGTATATTAGGATTACCTCCGCTGTATATTAGGATTACCTCCCCTGTATATTAGGATTACCTCCCCTGTATATTTGAATTACCTCCCCTGTATATTAGGATTACCTCCCCTGTATATTTGAATTACCTCCGCTGGTTACATATGGTCCGCCTATTACATATTGTTAGCCAGTTTATTTCCACCGTCACAGAAGGGATAATGGCCCAGATTCGTCAGGCAATATATGCATATATATGCTAGTTATACCGGTATAATTATGCTGAATTATATATGCTAGTTATACCGGTATAATTATGCTGAATTATATATGCTAGTTATACCGGTATAATTATGCTGAATTATATATGCTAGTTATACAGGTATAATTATGCTGAATTATATATGCTAGTTATACAGGTATAATTATGCTGAATTATATATGCTAGTTATACAAGTATAATTATGCTGAATTATATATGCTAGTTATACCGGTATAATTATGCTGAATTATATATGCTAGTTATACAGGTATAATTATGCTGAATTATATATGCTAGTTATACCGGTATAATTATGCTGAATTATATATGCTAGTTATACAGGTATAATTATGCTAAATTATATATGCTTGTTATACAAGTATAATTATGCTGAATTATATATGCTAGTTATACAAGTATAATTATGCTGAATTATATATGCTAGTTATACAGGTATAATTATGCTGAATTATATATGCTAGTTATACAAGTATAATTATGCTGAATTATATATGCTAGTTATACAAGTATAATTATGCTGAATTATATATGCTAGTTATACAAGAATAATTATGCTGAATTATATATGCTAGTTATACAAGTATAATTATGCTGAATTATATATGCTAGTTATACCGGTATAATTATGCTGAATTATATATGCTAGTTATACCGGTATAATTATGCTGAATTATATATGCTAGTTATACAAGTATAATTATGCTGAATTATATATGCTAGTTATACAAGTATAATTATGCTGAATTATAAATGCTAGTTATACAAGTATAATTATGCTGAATTATATATGCTAGTTATACAAGTATAATTATGCTGAATTATATATGCTAGTTATACCGGTATAAGTATGCTGAATTATATATTCTAGTTATACAAGTATAATTATGCTGAATTATATATGCTAGTTATACAAGTATAATTATGCTGAATTATATATGCTAGTTATACAGGTATAATTATGCTGAATTATATATGCTAGTTATACAAGTATAATTATGCTGAATTATATATGCTAGTTATACAAGTATAATTATGCTGAATTATATATGCTAGTTATACCGGTATAATTATGCTGAATATGCAGAATGATACATACGGAATTATATATCCTGGTATGCCAGGCACCAGGCTGATAGACAATCGGTAAGCATTATTTAACTAGCTGGCGGCTCACCAACATTATATTAGGACGAAACCCTGACGAAGTTCGGACCTTCATTCTCCGCTCCGTAGGTGGACTCCTTAACCACTAGGCCACAGAGACGGTACTACATGCGGAATAATACATACTGAATTATATAAAGGGATATTTATTTATAATTAATATTCAATTCTAATGAAATTTATGACAACATATTCAAAGGAGGGTCCCGAAGAATTCAAGCTAGAGGAGGCGTAATATTCATGTTGTCACGTGTTCATTGTAATATTTATGCTGTCACGTGTTCATGTAATATTATGTTGTCACGTGTTCGTGTAATATTTATGCTGTCACGTGTTCATGTAATATTTATGATGTCACGTGTTCATGTAATATTATGTTGTCACGTGTTCGTGTAATAGTTATGCTGTCACGTGTTCATTGTAATATTTATGATGTCACGTGTTCATGTAATATTATGTTGTCACGTGTCCATTTAATATTTATGCTGTCACGTGTTCATGTAATATTTATGCTGTCACGTGTTCATGTAATATTTATGCTGTCACGTGTTCATGCAATATTTATGCTGTCACGTGTTCGTGTACTATTTATGATGTCACGTGTTCATGTAATATTTATGCTGTCACGTGTTCATGCAATATTTATGCTGTCACGTGTCCATGTAATATTTATGCTGTCACGTGTTCATGTAATATTTATGCTGTCACGTGTCCATGCAATATTTATGCTGTCACGTGTTCATGCAATATGTATGCTGTCACGTGTTCATGCAATATGTATGCTGTCACGTGTTCAATTAATATTTATGCTGTCACGTGTTCAATTAATATTTATGCTGTCACGTGTTCATGCAATATTTATGCTGTCACGTGTTCATGTACTATTTATGCTGTCACGTGTTCATGCAATATTTATGCTGTCACGTGGTCATGTAATATTCATGTTGTCACGTGTTCATGTAATATTTATGCTGTCACGTGTTCATGTAATATTTATGCTGTCAGGTGTTCATGTACTATTTATGCTGTCACGTGTTCATGCAATATGTATGCTGTCACGTGTTCATGCAATATGTATGCTGTCACGTGTTCAATTAATATTTATGCTGTCACGTGTTCAATTAATATTTATGCTGTCACGTGTTCATGCAATATTTATGCTGTCACGTGTTCATGTAATATTCATGTTGTCACGTGTTCATGTAATATTTATGCTGTCACGTGTTCATGTAATATTTATGCTGTCAGGTGTTCATGTACTATTTATGCTGTCACGTGTTCATGCAATATTTATGCTGTCACGTGTTCATGTAATATTCATGTTGTCACGTGTTCATGTAATATTTATGCTGTCACGTGTTCATGTAATATTTATGCTGTCAGGTGTTCATGTAATATTTATGCTGTCACGTGTTCATGTAATATTTATGATGTCACGTGTCCATGCAATATTTATGCTGTCACGTGTTCATGTAATATTCATGTTGTCACGTGTTCATGTAATATTTATGCTGTCACGTGTTCATTGTAATATTTATGCTGTCAGGTGTTCATGTACTATTTATGCTGTCACGTGTTCATGCAATATTTATGCTGTCACGTGTTCATGTAATATTCATGTTGTCACGTGTTCATGTAATAGTTATGCTGTCACGTGTTCATGTAATATTTATGCTGTCAGGTGTTCATGTAATATTTATGCTGTCACGTGTTCATGTAATATGTATGCTGTCACGTGTCCATGCAATATTTATGCTGTCACGTGTTCATGTAATATTCATGTTGTCACGTCTTCATGTAATATTTATGCTGTCACGTGTTCATGTAATATTTATGCTGTCAGGTGTTCATGTACTATTTATGCTGTCACGTGTTCATGCAATATTTATGCTGTCACGTGTTCATGTAATATTTATGCTGTCACGTGTTCATGTAATATTTATGCTGTCAGGTGTTCATGTAATATTTATGCTGTCACGTGTTCATGTAATAGTTATGCTGTCACGTGTCCATGCAATATTTATGCTGTCACGTGTTCATGTAATATTCATGTTGTCACGTGTTCATGTAATATTTATGCTGTCACGTGTTCATGTAATATTTATGCTGTCAGGTGTTCATGTACTATTTATGCTGTCACGTGTCCATGCAATATTTATGCTGTCACGTGTTCATGTAATATTCATGTTGTCACGTGTTCATGTAATATTTATGCTGTCACGTGTTCATGTAATATTTATGCTGTCAGGTGTTCATGTAATATTTATGCTGTCACGTGTTCATGTAATATTTATGCTGTCACGTGTCCATGCAATATTTATGCTGTCACGTGTTCATGTAATATTCATGTTGTCACGTGTTCATGTAATATTTATGCTGTCACGTGTTCATGTAATATTTATGCTGTCAGGTGTTCATGTAATATTTATGCTGTCACGTGTTCATGTAATATTTATGCTGTCACGTGTCCATGCAATATTTATGCTGTCACGTGGTCATGCAATATTTATGCTGTCACGTGTTCATGTAATATTTATGCTGTCACGTGTTCATTGTAATATACATGCTGTCACGTGTTCATTGTAATATACATGCTGTCACGTGTTCATGCAATATTTATGCTGTCACGTGTTCATGTAATATTTATGTTGTCACGTGTCCATGTTGCGCCTCGTATGATGGGTAAGTGAAGGTAAATATTCTTGTAATTATGGCTATATCCGAGATACAGCATATATATTACTTTTTCGTTACAAATTTTAGAATTGTGGATTTTACTATTATGAGTGAAGAAAATAATCCTTCACACAGTGCCCTAATTTACCCAATATGTAAGTGCGTAGACGTCCACATTTGCCTATAGTTTTCATTAAAGGGTATACATTCAGTCTACTTCTAAGGCCAGTGCACAGTTTCTTTTTGTTGTCAGTATATATATATATAATAGTGGTACTACGCTGGACTGGTAATCCAGGGATCGCAGGTTCGATCCCCCGTCTGACCCTAATAAAATTAACAGTCTTCAGATGGGACATTAAACCGAGGTCTCGTGTCGGTGCTGTACACTGTGCACGTAAAAGAACCAGAGGAGACTCTGGAATGGGTCACTGTCTGTATCATTGCACTATCCTCCAAAAATCTAAAAAATGACTATTCTCTTCAGGAGGCGTCGCTCATATGGGCAACCGGTAGCGACGATAAATAAACGTACAAACACACAAAAAGAAACTTTACATATCGTGGGAATAAATAGGGGCGCGCGGGGGATGCGCCTCTCATCCCTCCATCCTGAATTCGCTATTGATATTTCAAAGGAATCATTAGAAACATAATTAGCACAATTATAAAGCTCAATTAACCGGGCACCATGAATATGTTACACTCGTAACGAATCCGGTAAATGAAATGTGTTTCATAATTACGATTAAACAGCTGTTATATTCACTGCAATATGTTACATATCGGACAAGAAATAGATGAGTCATAGCCAGACAAGATAGTAGGCTGTTAAACCGAACGTATATCATAATTCGCTCAATAGTCTCCAAGTTCCGTCATTTATCAGTTTAAAATAACGTTTATTACCAAGTTTGTAAGAGACTTGAACGACAACTTTTCTGTTTCATTAGACGTTATTGGATTTACGGCCTGTAACGATTGGTTAATTAGTCCCTATAACCACATAACGCAGGTCTTGTTGCTATTTGTTCCCACAATTCTCAATGTAATTACATCTCAGTTGACAGAACCATTTGTAGTATGTCTCGGATTGTCAGAAATAAAAATATTCCATCGAGATATATTCCAGATGTACTTGTGGCCAGCAATATTCCATTGAGATATATTCCAGATGTACTTGTGGCCAGCAATATTCCATCGAGATATACTCTGCGGCCGCACCATAAAACGGCAAACTGTTTAATATATATGGCGTGGTCAAAATTTCGTTTGCTAGTTTGTAGGTTTACCGTCGAACCGATAGCTTAGGTCTCATTGCGAACTTCATTATTATATTAGTGGAGGAAGACGTCATTGCAGTAAATCAGGAAGAAGAAGAATCGTTTATTAAGACACAAACATAAACAGTTTACGGGTATGCACTCCGGTATAACCACTGCAGTACATCAGGTGTTAATGGTATAACAGACGGATCTGTAGCCCAGTTGTAAAACGCTGGACTGGTAATCCAGGGATCGCAGGTTCGATCCCCCGTCTGACCCTAATAAAATTAATAGTCTTTCAGATGGGACGTTAAACCGAGGTCTCGTGTCGGTGTTTTACACTGTGCACGTAAAAGAACCAGATGAGACTCTGTAATGGGTCTCTGTCTGTATCATTGCACTATCCTCCAACATCTAAAATGACTAATCTCTTCAGGAGGCGTCGCTCATATGGGTAACCGGTAGCGACGATAAATAAACGTAAAACACACACACACATATTAATGGTAAGTTAGTGTTAAGTTGCAAATCTGGAGGCAGATGCTCAAGAGATAGGATGGATAGTGTATCTGAGTTGGTACATAAGGAAAAGCCCGACCAAACTGACTATATATCTTGGTCGGGATTTCATGCAGACAAACACACTGAGGAACATCGCCCGTCTGCCATAGTTCAACTATTACCTCTTTTTAAAGAAGCCGCACATTCTTATGTTACATGATCAAGAATGCCACAGTACACCTAAACCAAGGCCAAATCCCCGTAGTTGTGGACGTTGGTCTTTATCCATTTATAAAGAAAATGCAGTGGACCTGGCCTGGTGAGTATGGTGAAACAAAGTTTGCGATTATGATGGGGGCATTCATATTTAGACGACCTTCCTTGTTGCAATTGGAAAATGGTTAGAGGGAAGTGGTTGGACATATATTATGGCCACTGCTGGGGTCACAACAGATGGCAGAGTCATTGGCCTAGAGAAAGGCTCAAATACAGCAAGCGGAGAATGGGGTAGTGAGAGGAACAGAAGGTATATCTGATATTCGTACACAGCTGGAACCTATGGTAGATACCCAATTGATATCACCAGATAATGTTCAAGTTAAAATTATCGATGGAGCTGCCTTAGCGCAGGGCTTGGAACAGAAGTCAGGCACCGAGAGACCAAAAACCATCAATGAGTATGCTCACAATGTGCTTGTTCTAAGAAGAATGAACGATTGTGACGTAGTATGAGATATATACAGCGATGAAAGTTTAAATGCACACACCAGAGCAACCCGAGGAGGTGGGGAACCGTTGAGAGTACTAGGAGACACAGAACTACCCTGTACCTGGAAGTCTTTTCTAAAGGTCAACTCCAACAAAACATCTCTTTTCCATTACCTTGCTAATGTGCTGTCAAATGCACGCCTACCTCTTGAAGGCAATATGCTTATCACAACTGTAGATGATGAAGCTGTTGTTAATAACAATGATACACTTTCTGTGGATTAGAACCCTGCAACCATGAAGAGGCAGATACCAGACTGCTGCTACACTGCAAGCATGCTTACAGTAGTGGAAAACGGATAATTGTAGTGGTAGCCACATACATAGGTGTTGTTGTGTTAGCAATAGCAATATCTGTTCTATATGGGTACAGTTTGGTCATGGACGTCACATGCGCTTTATAGCAACGCATCAAATTGCAGCCACATTGGGTCCACTCAGTACTGATATTCTTCCATGCATTTATGGGTTGTGATACATGCTCATCCTTTAAAGGTAGTGGACAGAACACAGCATGGGAGACCTGGAGAATGTTTCCAGAAATTACACAAGTCTTTCAGCGTTTATCCCAGTGCCCAGCAGAGTTAAAAGAGTAGTAGCTCTGTGTTAATCAGAGATTTACAATGCTTATGCACAAGCACATTTCTGACTTAGTGGAAGTTAACAAAGCAAGATTACAACTCTTTACACAATGACAGAGACAATATACAATATACAACTAAGGCAGCACTCACTAAGCATACTAAATTGCTGCATACCAAGGGGGTCATGTGTGGAGTCAAACAATGATAGTTAACCAGGAACTCCCACTTCCATCCAATTGGGGTTGGGGAAATGATGGAAATGAATGGGCTCCCCTGTGGTCTGCATTGCCAGAAGCGAGCAAAGTATGCAGAGAACTGATCCAGTGTCAATGCAACGGTTAGATGTACAAGATAGAAATGTGTTACGGCTAGGCTGCCATGCACTCAGTTGTGTAAATGTGCAGGACAATGTGATATTAGCTAGTAATACATTGCAGCATTGCAGGGTCCTTTATTTCGTTGTGAGTGATTAAATCTGCGATATATCGAAACTAGGGGTACCCCTTCACTTTTTTCAGTGGTGGTGGTGGATGGATGGTTGGATGGGTGTGTGGGTGGGTGGGTGGGTGTTTGGGTGTGTATGGCATGGGGGTGTGGGATGGTAGGAGGATGGGTGGGTGGATGGATGGATGGATGGGGATGGATGGGTGGATGGGTGATGGGTGGATTGATGTGTGGGTGGATGGATGGATGGATGGATGGTGGTGGATGGATGGTTGGGTGGATGGATGGTGGATGGATGGATGGGTGGGTGGGTGGGGTGGGTGGATGGTTGGGTGGTGTGGATGGTGGGTGGGTGGGTGGGTGGGTGGGTGGGGGTGGGGGGGGGAGGGTGGGTGGGGGGGGTGGGGGGTGGGGGGGTGGGGGGGGGGGGGGGGTGGGTGGTGGGTGGGTGGGTGGGGGGGGGGGGGGGGGTGGGTGGGTGGGTGGGTGGGTGGGTGGGTGGGTGGGTGGGGGTGGGTGGGGGGTGGGTGGTGGGTGGGGTGGTGGATGGTGGGTGGGTGGGTGGGGGGGGGGGGGGTGGGTGGGTGGGGGGGTGGGGGGGGGGTGGGTGGTGGGTGGGTGGGTGGGTGGGGGGTGGGTGGGGGGTGGGTGCGTGGGGTGGGTGGGTGGAGGGTGGATGGGGATGGTGGATGGAGGTGATGGATGGATGGAGGGATGGAGGGATGGATTGAGGATGGATGGTGGGTGATGGATGGATGGAGGATGGTGATGATGGATGGATGGAGGATGGATGATGGATGGATGGATGGATGGATGTGGATGATGAGGATGGATGGATGGATGGATGGGTGTGGCTGTGATGGATGGATGGGTGGAGGATGGATGGATGGATGATGGATGGCTCTAGTGGATGGTGATTATGGGTAACTCGCGGTGTGGATGAACTGTACGCCTCCCTCGCCAGTAGCTCGCGGTATGGATGAACTGTACGCTGCCTCGGATGAACTGTACGCTCCCTCGCCAGTAACTCGCGGGTGGAAACTGTACGCCCCTCGCCAGTAACTCGCGAGTGGATGAACTGTACGCCCTCGCTAGTAACTCACGGAGTGGATGAACTGTACGCTGCCTCGGATGAACTGTACGCTCCCTCGCCAGTAACTCGCGGTGTGGATGAACTGTACGCCCCTCGCAGTAACTCTCGGAGTGGATGAACTGTACGCCCCTCGCTAGTAACTCACGGAGTGGAATGAACTGACGCTCCCTCGCCAGTAACTCGCGGAGTGGATGAACTGTACAATCCCTCGCCAGTAACTCGCGATGTGGAAACTGTACGCCCCTCGCCAGTAACTCGCGGTGTGGATGAACTGTACAATCCCTCGCCAGTAACTCGCGATGTGGATGAACTGTACGCCCCTCGCCAGTAACTCCCGGAGTGGATGAACTGTACAATCCCTCGCCAGTAACTCGCGATGTGGATGAACTGTACGCCCCTCGCCAGTAACTCGCGGTGTGGATGAACTGTACGCCCCACGCCAGTAACTCGCGGTGTGGATGAACTGTACGCCCCTCGCTAGTAACTTGCGAAGTGGATGAACTGTACGCCCCTCGCTAGTAACTAGCGAAGTGGATGAACTGTACAATCCCTCGCCAGTAACTAGCGGTGTGGATGAACTGTACGCCCCTCGCCAGTAACCGCGGAGTGGATGAACTGTACAATCCCTCGCCAGTAACTCGCGAAGTGGATGAACTGTACAATCCCTCGCTAGTATCTCGCAGTGTGGATTAACTGTACAGTCCCTCGCCAGTAACTCGCGGTGTGGATGAACTGCACAATCCCTCGCCAGTAACTCGCGGTGTGGATGAACCGTACAATCCCTCGCCAGTAACTCGCGGTGTGGATGAACTGTATAATCCCTCGCCAGTAACTCGCGAAGTGGATGAACTGTACGCCCCTCGCTAGTAACTCGCGAAGTGGATGATCTGTACAATCCCTCGCCAGTAAATCGCAGTGTGGATTAACTGTACGCTGTCTCGCCAGTAACTCGCGGTGGGGATGAACTGTACGCCCCCTCGCCAGTAACTCGTGGCGTGGATGAACTGTACGCCCCTCGCTAGTATCTCGCAGAGTGGATGAACTGTACGCCCCTCGCTAGTAACTCGCGGAGTGGATGAACTGTACAATCCCTCGCCAGTAACCCGCGGTGTGGATGAACTGTACGCTCCCCTCGCCAGTAACTCGCGGTGTGGATGAACTGTACGCTCCCTCGCCAGTAACTCGCGGTGTGGATGAACTGTAACGCCCCCTCGCCAGTAACTCGCGGTGTGGATGAACTGTACGCTCCCTCGCCAGTAACTCGCAGTGTGGATGAACTGTACGCTCCCTCGCCAGTAACTCGCTGAGTGGATGAACTGTACGCCTCCTTGCAGTAACTAGCGGTGTGGATGAACTGTACGCTGCCTCGCCAGTAACTCGCGGTGTGGATGAACTGTACGCTCCCTCGCAGTACCTCGCGGTGTGAATAACTGTACGTTCCCTCGCCAGTAACTCGTGTGTGGATGAACTGTACGCCCCCCGCCAGTAACTCGCGGTGTGGATGAACTGTACGACCCCTCGCCAGTAACTCAGTGTGGATGAACTGTACGCCCCTCGCCAGTAACTCACAGTGTGAATGAACTGTACGCTCCGTCGCCAGTAACTCGCGGTGTAGATGGACTGTACGCACCCTCGCCAGTAGCTCGCGGTGTGGATGAACTATGCGCCCCCTCGCCGTAACTCGCGGTGTGGATGAACTATGCGCCCCCTCGCCAGTAACTCGCGGTGTGGATGAACTGTACGCTCCTCGCCAGTAGCTCGCGGTGTGGATGAACTGTACGCTACCTCGCAAGTAACTCGCGGTGTGGATGAACTGTACGCTCCCTCGCCAGTAGCTCGCGGTGTGGAGGAACTATGCGCCCCCTCGCCAGTAACTCGAGGTGTGGATGAACTATGCGCCCCCTCACCAGTAACTCGCGGTGTGGATGAACTGTACGCTGCCTCGGATGAACTGTACGCTCCCTCGCCAGTAACTCGCGATGTGGATGAACTGTACGCTGCATCGGATGAACTGTACGCTCCCTCGCCAGTAGCTCGCGGTGTGGATGAACCCTATGCTCCCTCGCCAGTAGATCGCAGAGTGGATGAACCCTATGCTCCCTCGCCAGTAGCTCGCAGTGTGGATGAACCCTATGCTCTCCCTCTCGCAGTAGCTCTCGCAGTGTGGATGAACCCTATGCTCCCTCGCCAGTAGCTCGTGGTGTGGATGAACTGTACGCTCCCTCGCCAGTACTCGCGTGGGTGGATGAACTGTACGCTGCCTCGCCAGTAACTCGGGTGTGGATGAACTGTACGCTCCCTCGCCAGTAACTCGCGTGTGGATGAACTGTACGCCCCCTCGCCAGTACTCGCGGTGTGGATGAACTGTACGCCCCTCGCCAGTAACTCGCGGTGTGGATTAACTGTACGCCCCCTCGCCAGTAGCTCGCGGTGTGGATGAACCGTACGCCCCCTCGCCAGTAACTCGCGGTGTGGATTAACTTCACGCTGCCTCGCCAGTAACTCGCGGTGTGGATGAACTGTACGCTACCCTCGCCAGTAACTCGCGGTGCGGATGAAATGTACACACCCTCGCCAGTAACTCGCGGTGTAATTAAATGTACGCCCATCTCCAGTAACTCGCGGTGTGGATGAACTGTACGCACCCGCGCCTCGCCAGTAACTCGCGGTGTGGATGAACCCTATCCTCTCCTGCCAGTAAATCTCGCGGTGTGGATGAACTGTACGCTCGCCTCGCCAGTAACTCTCGCGGTGTGGATGAACTGTACGCCCCCCTCGCCAGTAACTCGTGGTGTGGATGAACTGTACGCCCCTCGCCAATAACTCGCGTGTGGATGACCTGTACGCTCCCTCGCCAGTAACTCGCGGTGTGGATGAACTGTACGCACCCTCGCCAGTAGCTCGCGGTGTGGATGAACTATGCGCCCCCTCGCCAGTAACTCGCGGTGTGGATGAACTATGCGCCCCTCGCCAGTAACTCGCGGTGTGGATGAACTGTACGCCCCCTCGCCAGTAGCTCGCGGTGTGGATGAACCCTATGCTCCCTCGCCAGTAACTCGCGGTGTGGATGAACTGTACGCTGCCTCGCCAGTAACTCGCGGTGTGGATGAACTGTACGCTCCCTCGCCAGTAACTCGCGGTGTGGATGAACTGTACGCCCCTCGCCAGTAACTCGCGGTGGATGAACTGTATGAAAACTGTACGCCCCTCGCTAGTAACTCACGGAGTGGATGAACTGTACTCTCCCTCGCCAGTAACTCGCGGAGTGGATGAACTGATACAATCCCTCGCCAGTATCTCGCGGTGTGGATGAACTGTACGCCCCTCGCCAGTAACTCGCGGTGTGGATGAACTGTACAATCCCTCGCCAGTAACTCGCGGTGTGGATGAACTGTACGCCCCTCGCTAGTAACTCACGAAGTGGATGAACTGTACGCCCCTCGCTAGTAACTAGCGAAGTGGATGAACTGTACAATCCCTCGCCAGTAACTAGCGGTGTGGATGAACTGTACGCCCCTCGCCAGTAACTCGCGGAGTGGATGAACTGTACAATCCCTCGCCAGTAACTCGCGAAGTGGATGAACTGTACAATCCCTCGCTAGTATCTCGCAGTGTGGATTAACTGTACAGTCCCTCGCCAGTAACTCGCGGTGTGGATGAACTGCACAATCCCTCGCCAGTAACTCGCGGTGTGGATGAACCGTACAATCCCTCGCCAGTAACTCGCGGTGTGGATGAACTGTATAATCCCTCGCCAGTAACTCGCGAAGTGGATGAACTGTACGCCCCTCGCTAGTAACTCGCGAAGTGGATGATCTGTACAATCCCTCGCCAGTAAATCGCAGTGTGGATTAACTGTACGCTGTCTCGCCAGTAACTCGCGGTGGGGATGAACTGTACGCCCCCTCGCCAGTAACTCGTGGCGTGGATGAACTGTACGCCCCTCGCTAGTATCTCGCAGAGTGGATGAACTGTACGCCCCTCGCTAGTAACTCGCGGAGTGGATGAACTGTACAATCCCTCGCCAGTAACCCGCGGTGTGGATGAACTGTACGCTCCCCTCGCCAGTAACTCGCGGTGTGGATGAACTGTACGCTCCCTCGCCAGTAACTCGCGGTGTGGATGAACTGTACGCCCCCTCGCCAGTAACTCGCGGTGTGGATGAACTGTACGCTCCCTCGCCAGTAACTCGCAGTGTGGATGAACTGTACGCTCCCTCGCCAGTAACTCGCTGAGTGGATGAACTGTACGCCCCCTTGCCAGTAACTAGCGGTGTGGATGAACTGTACGCTGCCTCGCCAGTAACTCGCGGTGTGGATGAACTGTACGCTCCCTCGCCAGTACCTCGCGGTGTGAATAACTGTACGTTCCCTCGCCAGTAACTCGTGGTGTGGATGAACTGTACGCCCCCCGCCAGTAACTCGCGGTGTGGATGAACTGTACGACCCCTCGCCAGTAACTCAGTGTGGATGAACTGTACGCCCCCTCGCCAGTAACTCACAGTGTGAATGAACTGTACGCTCCGTCGCCAGTAACTCGCGGTGTAGATGGACTGTACGCACCCTCGCCAGTAGCTCGCGGTGTGGATGAACTATGCGCCCCCTCGCCGTAACTCGCGGTGTGGATGAACTATGCGCCCCCTCGCCAGTAACTCGCGGTGTGGATGAACTGTACGCTCCTCGCCAGTAGCTCGCGGTGTGGATGAACTGTACGCTACCTCGCAAGTAACTCGCGGTGTGGATGAACTGTACGCTCCCTCGCCAGTAGCTCGCGGTGTGGAGGAACTATGCGCCCCCTCGCCAGTAACTCGAGGTGTGGATGAACTATGCGCCCCCTCACCAGTAACTCGCGGTGTGGATGAACTGTACGCTGCCTCGGATGAACTGTACGCTCCCTCGCCAGTAACTCGCGATGTGGATGAACTGTACGCTGCATCGGATGAACTGTACGCTCCCTCGCCAGTAGCTCGCGGTGTGGATGAACCCTATGCTCCCTCGCCAGTAGATCGCAGAGTGGATGAACCCTATGCTCCCTCGCCAGTAGCTCGCAGTGTGGATGAACCCTATGCTCCCTCGCCAGTAGCTCGCAGTGTGGATGAACCCTATGCTCCCTCGCCAGTAGCTCGGTGGTGTGGATGAACTGTACGCTCCCTCGCCAGTAACTCGCGGTGTGGATGAACTGTACGCTGCCTCGCCAGTAACTCGGGTGTGGATGAACTGTACGCTCCCTCGCCAGTAACTCGCGGTGTGGATGAACTGTACGCCCCCTCGCCAGTAACTCGCGGTGTGGATGAACTGTACGCCCCCTCGCCAGTAACTCGCGGTGTGGATTAACTGTACGCCCCCTCGCCAGTAGCTCGCGGTGTGGATGAACCGTACGCCCCCTCGCCAGTAACTCGCGGTGTGGATTAACTTCACGCTGCCTCGCCAGTAACTCGCGGTGTGGATGAACTGTACGCTACCCTCGCCAGTAACTCGCGGTGCGGATGAAATGTACACACCCTCGCCAGTAACTCGCGGTGTAATTAAATGTACGCCCATCTCCAGTAACTCGCGGTGTGGATGAACTGTACGCACCCTCGCCAGTAACTCGCGGTGTGGATGAACCCTATCCTCCCTGCCAGTAACTCGCGGTGTGGATGAACTGTACGCTCCCTCGCCAGTAACTCGCGGTGTGGATGAACTGTACGCCCCCTCGCCAGTAACTCGTGGTGTGGATGAACTGTACGCCCCCTCGCCAATAACTCGCAGTGTGGATGACCTGTACGCTCCCTCGCCAGTAACTCGCGGTGTGGATGAACTGTACGCACCCTCGCCAGTAGCTCGCGGTGTGGATGAACTATGCGCCCCCTCGCCAGTAACTCGCGGTGTGGATGAACTATGCGCCCTCGCCAGTAACTCGCGGTGTGGATGAACTGTACGCCCCCTCGCCAGTAGCTCGCGGTGTGGATGAACCCTATGCTCCCTCGCCAGTAACTCGCGGTGTGGATGAACTGTACGCTGCCTCGCCAGTAACTCGCGGTGTGGATGAACTGTACGCTCCCTCGCCAGTAACTCGCGGTGTGGATGAACTGTACGCCCCTCGCCAGTAACTCGCGGAGTGGATGAACTGTACGCCCCTCGCTAGTAACTCACGGAGTGGATGAACTGTACTCTCCCTCGCCAGTAACTCGCGGAGTGGATGAACTGTACAATCCCTCGCCAGTAACTCGCGGTGTGGATGAACTGTACGCCCCTCGCCAGTAACTCGCGGTGTGGATGAACTGTACAATCCCTCGCCAGTAACTCGCGGTGTGGATGAACTGTACGCCCCTCGCTAGTAACTCACGAAGTGGATGAACTGTACGCCCCTCGCTAGTAACTCGCGAAGTGGATGAACTGTACAATCCCTCGCCAGTAACTCGCGGTGTGGATGAACTGTACGCCCCTGGCCAGTAACTCGCGGAGTGGATGAACTGTACAATCCTTCGCCAGTAACTCGCGAAGTGGATGAACTGTACAATCCCTCGCTAGTATCTCGCAGTGTGGATTAACTGTACAGTACCTCGCCAGTAACTCGCGAAGTGGATGAACTGTACAATCCCTCGCCAGTAACTCGCGGTGTGGATGAACTGTACATCCCTAGCCAGTAACTCGCGGTGTGGATGGACTGTACTATCCCTCGCCAGTAACATACGGTGTGGATGAACTGTACAATCCCTCGCTAGTATCTCGCAGTGTGGATTAACTGTACAGTACCTCGCCAGTAACTCGCGAAGTGGATGAACTGTACAATCCCTCGCCAGTAACTCGCGGTGTGGATGAACTATATAATCCCTCGCCAGTAACTCGCGAAGTGGATGAACTGTACGCCCCTCGCTAGTAACTCGCGAAGTGGATGAACTGTACAATCCCTCGCCAGTAACTCGCAGTGTGGATTAACTGTACGCTGTCTCGCCAGTAAATCGCGGTGTGGATGAACTGTACGCCCCCTCGCCAGTAACTCGTGGTGTGGATGAACTGTACGCCCCTCGCTAGTATCTCGTGGAGTGGATGAACTGTAACGCTTCCTCGCCAGTAACTCGCGGTGTGGATGAACTGTACGCTCCCTCGCCAGTAACTCGCGGTGTGGATGAACTGTACGCTCCCTCGCCAGTAACTCGCGGTGTGGATGAACTGTACGCCCCCTTGCCAGTAACTCAGTGTGGATGAACTGTACGCCCCCTCGCCAGTAACTCGCGGTGTGGATGAACTGTACGACCCCTCGCCAGTAACTCAGTGTGGATGAACTGTACGCCCCCTCGCCAGTAACTCACAGTGTGAATGAACTGTACGCTCCCTCGCCAGTAACTCGCGATGTGGATGAACTGTACGCACCCTCGCCAGTAGCTCGCGGTGTGGATGAACTATGCGCCCCCTCGCAAGTAACTCACGGTGTGGATGAACTATGCGCCCCCTCGCCAGTAACTCGCTGTGTGGATGAACTGTACGCTCCCTCGCCAGTAGCTCGCGGTGTGGATGAACTGTACGCTACCTCGCCAGTAACTCGCGGTGTGGATGAACTGTACGCTCCATCGCCAGTAGCTCGCGGTGTGGATGAACTATGCGCCCCCTCGCCAGTAACTCGCGGTGTGGATGAACTATGCGCCCCCTCGCCAGTAACTCGCGGTATGGATGAACTGTACGCTCCCTCGCCAGTAGCTCGCGGTGTGGGTGAACCCTATGCTCCCTCGCCAGTAGCTCGCGGTGTGGATGAACTATGCGGCCCGTCGCCAGTAACTCGCGGTGTGGATGAACTATGCGCCCCCTTGCCAGTAACTCGTGGTGTGGATGAACTGTACGCTCCCTCGCCAGTAGCTCGCGGTGTGGGTGAACCCTATGCTCCCTCGCCAGTAGCTCGCGGTGTGGATGAACCCTATGCTCCCTCGCCAGTAGCTCGCGGTGTGGATGAACTGTACGCTCCCTCGCCAGTAACTCGCAGTGTGGATGAACCCTATGCTCCCTCGCCAGTAACTCGTGGTGTGGATGAACTGTACGCTGCCTCGCAAGTAACTCGCGGTGTGGATGAACTGTACGCTCCCTCGTCAGTAACTCGCGGTGTGGATGAACTGTACGCCCCCTCGCCAGTAACTCGCGGTGTGGATGAACTGTACGCCCCCTCGCCAGTAACTCGCGGTGTGGATTAACTGTACGCCCCCTCGCCAGTAACTCGCGGTGTGGATTAACTGCACGCTGCCTCGCCAGTAACTCGCGGTGTGGATGAACTGTACGCTACCTCGCCAGTAACTCGCGGTGTGGATGAAATGTACGCACCCTCGCCAGTAACTCGCGGTGTAAATTAAATGTACGCCCCTCTCCAGTAACTCGCGGTGTGGATGAACTGTACGCACCCTCGCCAGTAACTCGCGGTGTGGATGAACTGTACGCTCCCTCTCCAGTAACTCGCGGTGTGGATGAACTGTACGCTCCCTCCCAGTAACTCGCGGTGTAAATTAAATGTACGCCCCTCGCCAGTAACTCGCGGTGTGGATGAACTGTACGCTCCCTCTCCAGTATATCGCAGTGTTAATGAACTGTACGCTCCCTCGCCAGTAAATCGCGGTGTAAATTTCGCGGTGTAAATTAAATGTACGCCCCTCTCCAGTAACTCGCGGTGTGAATGACCTGTACGCACCCTCGCCAGTAACTCGCGGTGTGGATGAACTGTACGCTCCCTCGCCAGTAACTCGCGGTGTGGATGAACTGTACGCCCCCTCGCCAGTAACTCGCGGTATGGATGAACTGTACGCTGCCTCGCCAGTAACTCGCGGTGTGGATGATCTGTACGCCCCCTCGCCAGTAACTCGCGGTGTGGATGAACTGTACGCTCCTTCGCCAGTAGCTCGCGGCTATTGTAATCATTCATGCTGTATCTGATACACGTATAGACCTGAAGGTGGCATATCATGATACAACTAAGAACATTGTCAGGAACATAGGTAGATGTCAATCAAACAGATCCTGATATTGTAAAGTAGGAAATTACAATCACACACCTATATGCATATGGTGTCGTTTAGACTTTTCCCAGAACCGATGTGTCAAAAACACCAGAGTCTGTCCGTGACAATGATTATGTCAGAATGCATGCTATGCATAGATATAACACACCCACATATACAATGAATAACTGATATGTAGTGTTCGCATTTCTATGCTGTTATTTTTACCAAAACATTAATAATCGTATTCATAAATGAAGTTGGAGGAGGGCTATGTGCATCACGGTAAACTAACCTTTTATTGATAAATAAGCTTTGGGTGACAAACTTACCTGTCACGAATATTTTTTCATCTAAAATATTGGCGGTAAAACGACTGCGAGACTCAATCATGCGTGCGCATTGATGCCACTTTCCTGTATCCGGGTTATACCGCCACGTGCTTCCGGACATCTCACCCGTCAGCCAATCTTTCCCGCCAATAATATACAGCATTCCATTGAGGACCACCGGTCGGTATCCTGTCAAATTACGCAGTTTATGAAAAATTACCGTACACATTTTCGGAAACATCCTGTCTTTAGAACGCGGATCCAGCATAAAATAATAAATTCTGTCACTTCCGGTTGCCTTATTGAAGAGTAAAATGAAGTCGTAATCCGGACGGTGTAGGTTATTTTGGATGTTCATCCTGTTCGGTTATTGAGTAACAATTACAAGTGTTATAATGCTACGGGGCAAATAAAACCGAATAGATCCGTTACTATGTCCGCATCATAAATATAATTGTGTTTATTGCGTATATTTTCAGTGATGTGTAGTAATGCACATATAAATAGAGATACTTTCTAACGTTCTCACGGTGTACGACTGCAGTTAACAATTTAATCCCTAAGTCTTGTTACACTGAAATAATAGAAAAACTACATCATAGACGAAGGTGTACAAGCACGTAGCTATGGTGCGTCGGAGTGATCGGACCCCCCTCCCCTCATAATTCCCTGAGGTCCACTTTGTCATGCACTCTATCAGAATGTTTACACAAGCAACACCTGAGAATAGGGAATAGTTTATAAGAGGCTTTCTCTGACTGTCTCTATATGCTATCGCTATATATCTATGTACAATGCAGGAAATTTGCGTTTCATACCATCTAGATTTCAAAATTGTCAGGGGAGCATGCCTCCGGACCCCCTAGCGGCATCGGTCCCTTCGGGTCATCGAAGTCCCTTCCTTCTGGACCTCGAAACGATCACCCTCATAAAAAAGCTGGCTACGGGCTTGGTGTATAAATTAATCCCCTACATTTTATACATTAATTATAGAATTTCCAAATCCAAATTGATCGCTATTATATATATCATAATCCGGATAACTATAACACAATCTCATAACATTGATTTACATGTACTAAAGTCAGATTGCGGGATGTTTTTCACATTGTCTGCATTAAAATCAGTGGAGAAACAATGAAGAGCGACGGACGATCTGTATAGTCCAGTGGTTAACACGCTGGACTGGAAACCAGGGATAGCAGGTTCGATCCCCCGTCTGACCATAATACAATTAACAGTCTTTCAGATGGGACTTTAAACCGATGTCTCGTGTCGGTGCTTTACACCGTGCACGTAAAAGAACCAGAGGAGACTCTGGAATTACAACTTATATTAATCACTCTCAAGACCTCATTACTGATGGAATCCATCGCCACGAGGGAGAGAGAAGAGGCAATGTGGAATTTAAGTGACTTGCCTAAAGCCACAATCGTAACAGCTGGGCTCTAACGCCGGGCCTTTCACACCTGAAGCGAACGCGCTACCACTGCGCTATCAAGACGTTCACGGTATAACACAGTATAGGAGTTGTGCATGTCAGAGAAGTGTAGTTGTAATTGATATATTAGTTGTTGTTATTATTATTATTATTATTATTATTATTATTATTATTATTATTATTATTATTATTATTATTATTATTATTATTATTATATTCATAATTTCTTATTTTGTGTATCTAATGTACAATCCATATTTTAAGTAGGTTCCTCATCAGTTTATGTGTACTATTTAAAACATGTATCGAAATTATATAATGTTTTTCGTACTTTTAACCCTGCATTCTACATTTTGTAATATTTTGATTTTTATTGTTATAAGTGTGTTATGTTGCATGTTTATGTAAAGCGCTTTTGAAAGTGTCATTTGTATATGATAATGGCGCTCAATAAGAATGGTATAATAATAATAATGATAATAATTCATTTGTTTGTAGACGATAAACTGTATAACTTTGTGTCTGAATAAAAGATTGTCCATGTATGTGATGCTAATCTGTCGCTACACAACAAACCAATCGTCCACAGCACCCTCAGTGCGTCCATTGTTACTGTTATGTAGATTTATTCTTTATTTCAGTCTCATCGTTGTACAATACATAAAATATACACAACAAGTTATCGTGGCAAAGTACAACACCATTCATTATAAATGAATGATAAGAGACTAATGTAATCACAGATAATCATGTGTGTGTATATGTCACGCAACGGGTATTTCAATAACAACGACTGCGAGGCCGGACAGACGGATCTGTAGTCCAGTGGTAACACGCTGGACTGGTAATACAGGGATCGCAGGTTCGATCCCCCGTCTGACCCTAATAAAATTAACAGTCTTTCAGGTGGGACTTTAAACCGAGGTCTCGTGTTGGTGCTGTACGCCCTGCACGTAAAAGAACCAGAGGAGACTCTGGAATGGGTCTCTGTCTGTATCATTGCACTATCCTCCAAAAATCCTAAAATGACTAATCTCTTCAGGAGGCGTCACTCATATGGGCAACCGGTAGCGACGATAAATAAACGTAAAACACACACATTTCAATAAACAAACTGCACTGTACTCAAATCCTATTAAGAAATAACTGTGTCAGAAATAACAGTTACAGTTTTCATATCAACAAGGCAAACGAAAGGTTTCTCTATTACAATTTTATGATCATCTTATTAAATCGATATTTATCATATTTGATCGATATCTTAAAGACCCGATACTTACTCATGCCTCTCTTTGATGGTAGCCATGTTTATGTGAACGAACGTGAGAAACTCCCATTATGTTCGGTGAAATCACTCCCCATCTACACCCTGACTCATATTTAAGACATTTCATTTCTTGTTATTGAAAACTAATTTGGAACAAATAAAATTGTTTCAAAGTGAAACGATCCGTTAATGGTTTTTAATGACTTCATGGGAAATCTTTGATCACCTTGCTTTATCTATGCAATAATATAATACTAGATGATTATGCTTTAAGATTAAAGCCTTGAAATGCTGTACCTACATAATCAGGTATGATATATATTATAATATTGATATATCGTCCAATTTAGTTAAGATTTATTACAATTATACGTATTGTGTCGTTTTGGTTTAAACATATTTTATTTTAGATAAATTCTACATTAATCAACTATACAGAAGCTATATAAGTGTGTGGGGGGGGGGTATGAACGAGTGTCAATTTTTTATTTATTTAGGAAAACATATATTATTATCTTTATTTCTGTCTCATCCATGTACAATACAATACATAATACAAATAGCATTACCCCTAAAATTGCACACAGCCATTCTAAATAGAATTACATGAGACTATACAATTCATATAAAGCCACATAAATTACATACAGTAATATATACAAATTAAAACAATGTAACCACTGCTAATCGAATATTAAATGAAGCTTAAAATGGTATTTTGGAATTTAAAAAACTGAAATTAACAAAAAGAGCACTAAAGCGCAATTAATAAATGACTTAAAATAACTTAAAAGCATCTCTGATCAGATCAGAAGTGAACTGATTAGCAGTAGCCACCTAGGAAAAATAAACAGTACTGTTATACTAAAACATGCAAGAATATTATCTACATGAATTAAAATTAATTAAAATTATTAAGTCAATGTCTTATTAAACGTTCTTCTCCTCGTAACGTTTTATTTTTGTTGAAAAGTAAAAGTTAATATAATTTTTTACAGCAATATAATATAATTATATGAAATATATATAGACCGTGGCCCAGTGGTTAAGGCGTCCGCCTACGGAGCAGGATGTGGAAGGTTCGAATCTCGTCAGGGGTTCGTTCTGATATGGCCGGTTGGTGAGCCGCCTGCTAGTTAAATAATGGTTACCGATTGCCTACCAGCCTGGCGTCTGGCATACAAGCATAGGATTCGGGAAGTACTGATGTTCGTAAAAAGAGGAGTCTCATAAGTCAGAAATGGCTGGCCCTTTAAATAGGGGTGACACTATAATAAACAAACACTACTTTTTTACTTTACTTTATATATATATATGTATGTCCTGAGTTTGTAGTATACAGCATAGTGGATTGTCAAACCCTGAACATATCTTCATATTGCAAATATATTCACGTTTTCTGTCATGTGCATTTATAACATATTTGGGCGGCGAGGGGGGGGGGGGTAATTTGACGCGGCAATGATTAATCAGCCCATTGTTTGCATTTTCATTACTAAACAAAAGAAATAGGAAGACATACATCTAGTGAAGCATGGGAAAACATATCCGTTCTTGCATATTCTGCCCCGTTGTTGCATATCCTGGCTCCGTTGTTGCATGTTCTGCCCCGTTGTAGCATATTCTGCCCCGTTGTAGCATATTCTGCCCCGTTGTTGCATATTCTACCCCGTTGTTGCATATTCTGTCCCGTTGTTGCATATCCTGCCCCGGTGTTGCATATCCTGCCCCGTTGTAGCATATTCTGCCACCGTTGTTGCATATTCTGCCCCGTTGTTGCATATTATGCCCCGTTGTTGCATATTCTGTCCCGTTGTTGCATATCCTGCCCCGGTGTAGCATATCCTGCCCCGCTGTAGCATACCCTGCCACGTTGTAGCATACCTTGCCCCGTTGTAGCATATCATGCCCCGTTGTCTGCTCTGTATTTCCTTCTTCCATGTTGCCGTTTGATTTATGACGCTGGACATTGCCAAAAGGCATTACTTTCTATACGCAAATAAATATCCGTTATTTGCAGCTCCAACTCTGGCAATAAATCTAAATGCTAATTCTATTCAAAGAAACGCGATCAAAAGTTGTCAGTGAAATGTCTAAATATAAAGTAATATATTAAGATATATTTAGTTACTCCGTGGTCGAGTGGTTAAGGTCGCTGAATTGTATACCACTGTAACCTATCTTCTCTGATGATCACGGGTTCGAGCGCCGTGTCTCATTTATATGAAAAAGTTGGCAGTTTCTTACGGAGGTTATTGCACCCAAGTACTGGTTAACCGCTGGAGCCTGCCCAGGAAAGGTGTTGTTAGGTAAACTGCCCGTCGCTCAAATGGGAAACCGGTAGCGACGTTAAATAAACTTTTAAAAACATTGCAGTTCACTTAAAGCGACACTACATCAGTGAAAGCGCAAATTTATACAGAATGTAATTTCCTATTATATGGTATAATTATTTTCCAAAATTTGCCTCAAAATCTGAGTATCTCAGTATCCCCCACATACAGTTTTTATTCTGTTAATGATGATATAATTTGAAAAGAAAAACAATTTGAGCAACAAAATGATAGTCGGGCAGGTTTTTTTGTTTGTTTTGGGGGCTTTGTAGTCGCGCCAGCTTAGGCTTAGTTTAGTTTATACAAATTCACTCGATTGCGAAGTTCGTACAACTTATAATTATATTAATCATTATCGAGACCTCATTCATGATGGAATACATCGCCACGAGTGAGAGAGATGATGGTGATTGAGTTTATTTACCCTCGCCGCCGTCCAACCATGTGGGCGAGCGAAGAGAGAGAGAGAGAGAAGAGGCAATGTGAATTTAAATGACTTGCCTAAGGGCAAAATAGTAACGGCTCCAGCTGGGCGCGAACTCCGGACCTTAGGTTTATACAAATATCTTTTAGCTCGATTGCGAAACAAGTTATTTCAACTTATATAAATCACTCTCGAGACCTCATTTCTGATGGAATCCATCGCCACGAGGGAGAGAAAGAGGCAACGTGGAATTTAAATGCCTTGCCTAAGGGCACAATCGTAACGGCTCCAGTGTGGCTCGAACTCCGGACCTTTCGCACCTGAAGCTTAGATGACATAACGACTGACCAGCTAGTGTGGATGTAGGAAGACACCAGGTGCCCCTCCGAACAGTACACAAGGCCCGGTCGGGTAGAATCACCGACCTTCCGCAAGAATCGGAAACAACTTACTATTCATGTAATTTATGTATTTTACATCATAATAAAGTCTCTATAATGTGACGTACTCCGATGAATACATATTGACAAAAACATGTCCGCATACAAAACGTATAGCTGGTTTATTTACATTTAAATTTATTTATTTTACAATGATTGCGAAATCCCACCTGCCCAATTTACATATATTGCATGGAGTTTACAAGTTTGTTTACATTGTATCCTATACAGTCAGCCATGTCAACAGTGTATACATCATGAGGTAACGGTGTTGAGACTTCTGTGGTTTTGCGGTTTTTGCGGTTGTGCGTAACACGAGCGTCTTTAGTAGATTATATCGATCAAATTCTCTTTGGACGTTTGTCCTGTGCTGATATCACACACATTCCGGGTACATGCGTAAACAATAATTACCTTCATGTCGCTATTGTTTAAACTTAATTAAATATAGCAATTTTAGATTAAATTGCATTCCAAGTTTGTATTAATTCATTTCTCAGTTTGCATATTACAACATGAGACATTCAAATAACGCATGATTTTAAACCACTTGTTGGCAATAATAGTGAACCAAATAAGTTTTAAAAACCAATTACTTATATATTATATCTTTATTTCTGTCTCATCTATGTACAGTACATACATTTCAACTTATAGTATAACACATACATTGCACATAGCCATTTTAAATTATTTTTTTATTTATTGTTCAACGATTGCGAAGCAAGTTTTAACAACTTTGGCGTTGGCGCAGATGAAAGCGTAAATGTGGTCATTCGTCTGGGAGGAAACCGGAGTACCCGGAGAAAACCCACCTGTTCAATCTGGGGACCATTCTACAAATGAGAATTATAAGAGAGAATAGCATGTTACAATCCGTGAAACGTGTATTACTTTCTAAAAACTATGTAAAAGTCGCTAATCGTAACACTAATAACTATTTAAAAACTTTTGATTAAGATTCTGACAGAGAAAAAGAGCACTACGCGCAAATTAGAATATGTGTATTAAGAAATCAGAACCACCTCTGACCAGATCAGGGTTGGGTGGATTAGCAGTTTTACATAGTGCACATAACATTAGTTCACAAATTAAATAATGTACACATTATTTACAGAGATAAGAACTACGATGCTGTAAAAATATTAAAGCAGGTTTTGGCACATATACGTATTAATGCCGGATTAGTGAATAACGTGATCAATTTATTTGTTTTAGACAATGTAAGAAAATGATCACAGATACTGGAAGCTTTAACAAATAATATATCCCTGATATCCTCATACATACAACAATCTATAATGGCATGCATTTCATCCTCAACAGCATTACAAAATGGACAAGTGCGATGTGATTTTGATTACTATTTATTAATATGTATTCTTGTACCGGGGCTATTTGTGAGATGCAATATATAATAATATAAAGTAGAAACGAAACATGTCTATATTTATCTATAAGTATTGTAACATAAATAATGATGTGTCGATTATTCACAGCAGGGAACTATAGTAATATATATATATATATATATATATATATAGAGAGAGTCCTCTCTATATCCGAATTGTCGGCTTGAAAGCCTTTTTCACGGGAAACAGAAATCATCCAGCTAATGCATTGTCTCCAAGCCAATCCGGATATAGAGAGGACCAATATATATATATATACATATAAATCACTAGACTATGTGGCATACGACAGCACACGTTGACAGCATAGCACACGTTTGTTTATGTGTAGGTCTTTATAATTTAGCGACGTACTTACAAATAGTTTATGTCTGCAGCTACGTGTGGTGGAGGAAGACCTCGGATGAACCCACATAGAACCACCGACCATCCACAAACGAGCTGAATAGATTCCTCACTTTAATTAATTCAACCCCATTCGTGGGATTTGAACCTACAGTGGTGAGGGGCAAGTAATTTGATGTAGACGACCGTAGCCACACGGTCACAGTGGCCCCTACATAGTATGTAGGGTATTGGATATTAAAAACCATAAATAATTGGTATCTCCATCACTCCGGGTGTGTATTATTTCTGTTTGATTCGTGACTTTAGTATGTACAGTCTATCAATGACATACACACGTTATACAATATGCTACATTCAACTTACATGCAAGTATAACACTTCATTTTAGTTCGATTGCGAAACAAGTTCTTTCAACTTATATTAATCACGCTCGAGACCTCATTCCTGATGGAACCCATCGCAACGAGGGAGAGAGAAGAGGCAACGTGGATCTTAAATTCCTTGACTAATCGTATCGGCTCCAGCGGGGCTCGAACTCCGAACCTGAAAATCTGATTCAAGCCACATTCGCGTGTGGCGTCCGTGGTCCAATGGTAGAGCGTCGGATTTGGAATCGTAAGGTCCGGGTTCGATACTCAGTCAGGCCACGTATGTAGTGTCATTGAGCAAGGCACCTCACACACATTGCTTAGTACTGGTTAACCGCTATGGTCGGCTAAGCATGCCCAGGAAAACATGGCTAGGTCCCCGCAAGTGGTTTGACATTAATGGTACATACATACATACATACATTCGCAATAAGCCATCATGAAAAACTAAAAATGCATTTATAGTTTTATACATGAAGAGACTTTAAGGTAGCACAGAATAGTATGCGAATGTGTGTCCCTGTGTATGTATTGTAAACAGGGTACAGTTATTGGCATTGAATTTAACTATCTTAGTTTAATACTATTTTATTGCGTTATAATATTATACACATATACAACAATACAACGATGAAACACACACACACACACACGAAAGCAAATGGGTTGGGCCACACGTTCTATCAACATTAGTAATTGGCCCTCCCCAGTGAAATTAAATAAAACGTTAAACTGAATTGGCGTAATTATATTTCATATATATAATAACAAGTTTAGTCTAAATAATAATGCATAATTCTTAGTAAATGCATAACCTCTCGTGTTGTACAAATACGCAGACATGTAAAAATAAACGGTGCAGCAAGATAAGTGTGTGTTTTACGATTATTTATCTTCGCTACTGGTTGCACATATCAGCGACGCCTCTTGAAGAGATTAGTCATTTTAGATAGCCACGATAATAGGTCACATTACGTTGATATGATGGATGGTTGTGGAGAGATGTAAGCACTCTATATGTAGCCCGGTATGGAAGTCAACAATACATGAACATCGATCTGCAAGTAATGTTGCTGCTATTTCAATCGTATTTCGTGTTTCATGGTTACGTTGTAACAACTTCTCAGAGTAAAGACAATTTGTTGTATCTGATTGGATAGGATGACATTTTGATGTTTGTTTGCTTCGAGTTTTAATGTCGCACCGGACAGTTTATGTCATATGGCGAAATCTCCAGATATCGTTGGCGGGGGAAGACCCCGTGTGCCCCGTCGAGCAGTATTACAGACACGAGTACCCGGGTAGAACGACCGACCTTCCGCAAGCCAGCTGGATAGCTTCATCGCATGAAAGATTCCGACACACACAGCGTGATTCGAACCTACAGTTGTGATTGGCAAGTGATTTGATGTCAGCGATTTAATCCACTTGCCCACGGAAGCCCCTGTTGATAGTGTGAACAATTGATTGAACAGTAAAATAGTGTATTACCTAGAGACAAATAACCCAACAAATATAAATGTTTAATTAATTTTATTTTAGTTTTATTGTATTGGCAAATATTGGCCATGGCTGGTGATATATTAATATTATATCATTTAAACGAATGTGAATATTAATAATATAAGTGATCATTTGCTCCGTTACCGGCAGCAATATATATATTTATGCTATAATACGCATTATTAGTCGATCTGTTCGTTTTCACTAGTATATGTTGACTCTTCTGAATATGTCCAGTTCCTTCTAAATATTTCTTACCACTTCGAGTTTATACACAAACACTATATCATATGTATAAGAGTCGGTATTGTCTGTATGACATCTTTCAGATGGACTATCACTCAGCCATGACATCTAGCGGACCAGCGGACCTACTTCTTCGTCCTCGTAACTGAAAATATATAACACACCGACAGCAAGGGGTATCTATATTGTGGTGGGAGGGGAGGGCTTTTGAATGCATTTAAAGGTAGATAAAGGGCATTAAATTAAAATTTATAAAAAAATTAAAATGGCTACCTCATTCAATGTATGTGGAATCGATAAAAGATTGCACAAGCATGGTGCCTTCGCTTAAATAGTTTGGGAGTCTGAAAATAGTTCCAAGGATATTCATACGCATAGAAATTGTTATTTGGTCGTAGGTAAAAGGTTCAATCTTAATTTGATTAAACCAAGTATTATATAAATGGATGTGTCAAGCCGACCCTGGACACAGACGGATCTGTAGTACAGTGGTAACACGCTGGACTGGTGATACAGGGATCGCAGGTTCGATCCCCCGTCTCACCATAATAACATTAACAGTCTTTCAGATGGGACGTTAAACCGAGGTCTCGTGTCGGTGCTTTACACCGTGCACGTAAAAGAACCCAGAGGATACTCTGGAATGGGTATCTGTCTGCATCATTGCACTATCCTTCAACATCTAAAATGACTAATATCTTCAGGAGGCGTCGCTCATATGGGCAACCGGTAGCGACGATACATACACGTAAAACACACACACACCCTAGACATTGTTCAAGGTTTATCTTAAGATACCACCAGATAACACCGCAGTTCTTTTTTTTGGCACCAGGCTCTTCCGTTATAAGCCCATGCTTTTATGTGGCGAAACAATCGGCTAATTAGTCAATAAACAGTGTGGATAGTTGATGAAGTCACATTTAACCACATTGTAGGATGGCTTATACACACGACTAGTAGTGTGGGAACTAATTATATATTTATTTAGGATTCATTCACATATCATGGGTATGACATTTAAGGTGTAAACGATTGCGGTTTCCGCGGTTCTTCATCAGGCTTATTATCAAAAGAAGATCGATATGATCCGAGTTATTTAGTCTGGTTTCGTAATCACTGTAGGGGGGCATGTGGTATTATACCAAGGATAATAATTGCATGCATCACGAAGTTTAACGACATTATAAAACATACATTTATATATGTAATTTACATATCAAAATGCAAATGTCATTATCAAAAAAAATTAAAACCAAGAAATGTTATTGTAGGTGTATCATTAAGTTCTTTATTAGTTGTCAGACAATTGATCAACCGCCTTATCGCGGTATACCTGATTAAATTATAATCTATAACTAGTGTCTCATTCGTGTTCAGCTTAGCAAAGAATTTTAGTTTATACAAATTTATTTTAGCTCGATTGCGAAACAAGTTCTTTCAACTTATATTAATCACTCACGAGAGCTCATTCCTGATGGAATCCATCGCCACCAGGGAGAGAGAAGAGGCATGTGGAATTTAAATGCACTGTCTACGGACATACTCGTAACGGCTCCAGCGGGGCTCGAACCCCAGGTTGTTCTGAAGCGAACGCGCTATGAATACCCGTGGACGTTTATTAGTTTTTAAAATATTTGTTCACAGCCAGATATACTGAATTAAAAGCATTGTTACCATGGAATAACTGAATAGTTTAGTTTATACAAATTTATTTTAGCTCCATTGCGAAACAAGTTCTTTCAACTTATATTAATCACTCACGAGACCTCATTCCTGATGGAATCCATCGCCACGAGGGAGAGAGAAGAGGCAACGTGGAATTTAAATGCCTTTACTGAATAAGGGGATACGGACATACCCCCGGACATACCGCTGGACATACCCCCGGACATACCGCCGGACATACCGCCGGACATACCCCCGGACATACCCCGGAATAACCGGACATACCCCGGACATACCCCCGGACATACCCCCGGAAACACCCACGGACATACCCGCCGGACATACCGCCGGACATACCACAGGACATACCCCAGGCATACCCCCCGGACCTACCCCGGACATACCCACGGACATACCGCCGGAACATACACCGCCGGAAATACCCCAGGACCATACCCCGGAACATACCCCCGGAATACCGCCGGACATACCCCCGGACATACCGACCGGACATACCACCGGACATACCCCCGGACCATACACCGGACATACCGCCGGACTACCCCGGACATACCCCCGGACATCCGCAGGAATACCCCCGGAAATACCCACGGAATACCGCGGACATACCTCGGACATACCCCCGGAACATACAGCCGGACATACCCGGACATATCACCGGAAATACCGCAGGACCTACCACCGGACATACCGCCCGACATACCCCCGACAAACCCCGGACAATACCGCGGACATACCCCGAATACCCCCGGACATACCCCCGGACCATACGCCGGACAGACCCAAGACATATCCACGGTACCACAATACCCCCGGAATACCCCGGAAATACCCCAGGAAATACCACGGAAATACCCCAGGAATACCACGGACATACCCCCGGAACATACCCCAACAACCCGGACATACCCCCGGACATACGCGGAAATAACCGGACATACCCCGACATACGCCAGGACATACCCCCGTGACTACCGCGGACATACACCCCGCACATACCCAGGAAATACCGCGGAAATAATCCATCAGTTTTAACACACTCAATGAGGTACAAACCTGCCCCCCCCCCTTCCATCTAGGTTTAGGGCTTTGGTTACTATTTGTGTTAATTTTAGGGTTAGTTTTACGTTTAGGGGTTGGTTAGTTATATTGTTATGGTTATTCGGGTTAGTTTTAGGGAGTTGGGGTAGGCCTAGGCGTAGGGTTAATGTTAGGGAGGAATAAGTCCTGTGGGATTATGTCCTACACTGGCTATGTACTTTTAATATGATTGTTTACATTTGTGTTTGCATTACATGTATGTACATAGATGAGACTTTAATAAAGATTAAAACTAAACTGTTAAATAAGGATTTGTCAATTTACGATTTCAATGGCTGGTCACTTCAATAGAACAGTAAATGTTATTATTATTCTGTACAATATTAATATTAATCCTATCAAATCGTATATAATACGAATGCTTAAAATATGCACACACATTCAAAACTATGTAATTTACTACACTTATTAAACTTTAAACTACATCCGCACAAAGAGTACAAACTATTGTGTTGCAATACGTCAGTGGTGTCCTTCGCGCAATGAGTGTGCCTACGTTTATTTATCATCGCTACCGGTTGCCCATATGAGCGACACCTCCTGACGAGGTTAGATTTTTGGAGGATAGTGCAATGATACAGATATAGACCAATTCCAGAGCCTCCTCTGGTTCGTTTACGTGCACTGTGTACAGCACCGACACGAGACCTCGGTTTAAAGTCCATAGATTACCAGTCCAGCGTGTTACTACTGGACTACATATCCGTCTGTTCGCGCAATGAAAACCTATTTGGACAATTTCGGCAAATCTTTGATTTGATCATTTCGGTTACCTAGCGACAGAGCGGACATGTGGTATTCATGAGACAGGGGCGGAGCAGGCAGGAAATAAATTAAGCCAGTTTGTCCGCAATTTGTTATTTGCATGTATTATACTAACTAGATACCTCATGTGAGGTTAACAGGTATCATGTCACTATGCAATGTGTTACAGTTCATATAATAACAATAAAAACGTCATAGTTTATATAAATCTATTTTAGTTCGATTGCGAAACAAGTTCTTACAACTGATATTAATCACTCTCAAGACCTCATCTGCTGATGGAATCCATCGCCACGAGGGAGAGAGAAGAAACGTGAAATTATATATATACATATATATTATATGTGTACAATTCTTTGTGGTGTCTTTATTATGTGTGTTTGTGTTTTACGTTTATTTATCGTCGCTACCGGTTGCCCATATGAGCGACGTCTCCTGAAGAGATTAGTCATTTTAGATTTTTGGAGGATAGTGCAATGATACAGACAGAGACACATTCCAGAGTCTCCTCTGGTTCTTTTACGTGCAAGGTGTACAACACAGACACGAGACCTCGGTTTAACGTCCCATCTGAAATACTGTTAATTTTATTATGGTCAGACGGTGGATCGAACCTGCGATCCCTGGTTTAACAGTCCAGCGTGTTACCACTGGACTACAGATCCGTCTTTATTAAATCGTCTTATTTTAATTTATTACAACTGGTGTTCTTCTTACATGCGTACTGACCGCTGAAAGGACAACGTAAGCTATTGTCAACTTATTTTGTTCGTTTACGTTTATTTATCGTCGCTACCGGTTGTCCATATGAGCGACGGGCAGTTTACATAACAACACCTTTCCTTGACAGGCTCCAGCGGTTAACCAGTACTTGGTGCACCAACCTCCATAAGAAATTGCCAACTTTTTCATATAAAGAGACAAGGCCTGAGCGGGGCTCGAACCCGAATCTCAACTTCTTTTGTTCGTTTACGTTTATTTATCGTCGCTACCGGTTACTCATATGAGCGATGGGCAGTTTACCTAACAACACCTTTCCTTGGCAGGCTCCAGCGGTTAACCAGTACTTGGTGCATCAACCTTCATAGGAAATTGCCAACGTTTCCATATAAAGACACAGCCTGAGCGGGACTCGAACCCCGTGGTTATCAGTGATGATAGTTTACAGTGGTATACAAGTCAGCGACCATGACTATTCGATCACAGAGGTGGACTTGTCAACTTCATAAAAATACAGATTGATACATATTGAGTACAGATATATAATCTTATGCTCATATACATATGTGCTGTCTCCGTGGCCTGATGGTTAAGGCGTCTGACAACGAAGCGGGATGCCAATGGTTGGAACCTCGCCAGAGGTTCATTGCGTGCGTGTGTCGCTTACGGTCCCGCACCTGAACGCCGCCTACTGGAGAGAGTAGGCATTTTAGATTTTGAAGGATAGTACAATGATACAGAGAGA
>JABXNX010001355.1:0-12942 GCA_014843695.1 Archivesica marissinica | reverse complement strand
TAGTAGATATCAAACATTGTAGTAGATATCACCCTTGTAGTAGATATCAACATTGTAGTTGATATCACCATTGTAGTAGATATCACCATTGTAGTAGATATCACCATTGTAGTAGATATCCACAATTGTAGTAGATATCACTATTGTAGTAGATATCACCATTGTAGTAGATGATATCAACATTGTAGTAGATATCACCATTGTAGTAGATATCACCCTTGTAGTAGATATCACCATTGTAGTAGATATCACCATTGTAGTAGATGATATCACCATTGTAGTAGATATCACCATTGTAGTAGATATCACCCTTGTAGTAGATATCACCCTTGTAGTAGATATCGCCATTGTAGTACATGTAGTAGATATCACCCTTGTAGTAGATATCACCCTTGTAGTAGATATCGCCATTGTAGTAGATGATATCACCATTGTAGTAGATGATATCACCCTTGTATTAGATATCCACACTTGTAGTATATATCACCATTGTAGTAGATATCACCCTTGTAGTAGATATCACCATTGTAGTAGATATTCACCCTTGTAGTAGATATCACCATTGTAGTAGATATCACCATTGTAGTAGATATCACAACTGTAGTAGATACTACCATTGTAGTAGATATCCACCCTTGTAGTAGATATCACCATTGTAGTAGATGATATCACCATTGTAGTAGATATCCACCCTTGTAGTAGATATCACCATTGTAGTAGATATCACCCTTGTAGTTGATATCACCATTGTAGTATATATCACAACTGTAGTAGATACCACCATTGTAGTAGATATCCACCCTTGTAGTAGATATCACCATTGTAGTAGATATCACCCTTGTAGTAGATATCACCATTGTAGTAGACGATATCACCATTGTAGTAGATATCCACCCTTGTAGTAGATATCACCCTTGTAGTAGATATCACCCTTGTAGTAGATATCATCCTTGTAGTAGATATCCACCCTTGTAGTAGATATCACCCTTGTAGTAGATATCACCATTGTAGTAGATGATATCACCATTGTAGTAGATGATATCACCATTGTAGTAGATACCACCATTGTAATAGTATCCATGTAGTAGATTCACATTGTAGTAGATTCCACCCTTTTAGTAGATATCCACCCTTGTAGTAGATATCCACCCTTGTAGTAGATATCACCATTGTAGTAGATATCCACCCTTGTAGTAGATATCCACCCTTGTAGTAGATATCACCATTATAGTAGATATCCACCCTTGTAGTAGATATCACCATTGTAGTAGATATCCACCATTGTAGTATATATCACCATTGTAGTAGATATCCACCCTTGTAGTATATATCCACCCTTGTAGTAGATATCCACCCTTGTAGTAGATATCCACTCTTGTAGTAGATATCACCATTGTAGTAGATATCCACCCTTGTAGTAGATATCACCATTGTAGTAGATATCCACCCTTGTAGTAGATATCACCATTGTAGTAGATATCACCATTGTAGTTGATATCACCATTGTAGTAGATATCACAATTGTAGTAGATATCACCATTGTAGTAGATATCACCCTTGTAGTAGATATCACCATTGTAGTAGATATCACCCTTGTAGTAGATATCACCATTGTAGTAGAGTATCACCATTGTAGTAGATATCCACCCTTGTAGTAGATATCACCCTTGTAGTAGATATCCTTGTAGTAGATATCATCCTTGTAGTAGATATCCACCCTTGTAGTAGATATCACCCTTGTAGTAGATATCACCATTGTAGTAGATGATATCACCATTGTAGTAGATATCACCATTGTAGTAGATATCCACCCTTGTAGTAGATATCCACCCTTGTAGTAGATATCACCATTATAGTAGATATCCACCCTTGTAGTAGATATCACCATTGTAGTAGATATCCACTCTTGTAGTATATATCACCATTGTAGTAGATATCCACCCTTGTAGTATATATCCACCCTTGTAGTAGATATCCACCCTTGTAGTAGATATCCACCCTTGTAGTAGATATCACCATTGTAGTAGATATCCACCCTTGTAGTAGATATCACCATTGTAGTAGATATCCACCCTTGTAGTAGATATCACCATTGTAGTAGATATCCACCCTTGTAGTAGATATCCACCCTTGCAGTAGATATCCACCCTTGTAGTAGATATCCACCCTTGTAGTAGATATCACCCTTGTAGTATATATCACCCTTGTAGTAGATATCCACCCTTGTAGTAGATATCCACCCTTGTAGTAGATATCCACCCTTGTAGCAGATATCACCATTGTAGTAGATATCACCATTGTAGTATATATCACCATTGTAGTAGATATTCACCCTTGTAGTAGATATCACCCTTGTAGTATATATCCACCCTTGTAGTAGATATCAAACATTGTAATAGATATCCACCATTGTAGTAGATATCCACCCTTGTAGTAGATATCCACCCTTGTAGTAGATATCCACCCTTGTAATAGATATCACCCTTGTAGTAGATATCCACCCTTGTAGTAGATATCCACCCTTGTAGTAGATATTATCCTTGTAGTAGATATCACCCTTGTAGTAGATATCCACCCTTGTAGTAGATATCCACCCTTGTAGTAGATATCCACCCTTGTAGTAGATATCAAACATTGTAATAGATATCCACCATTGTAGTAGATATCCACCCTTGTAGTAGATATCCACCCTTATAGTAGATATCAAACATTGTAATAGATATCCACCATTGTAGTAGATATCCACCCTTGTAGTAGATATCCACCCTTGTAGTAGATATCACCATTGTAGTAGATATTCACCCTTGTAGTAGATATCACCATTGTAGTAGATATTCACCCTTGTAGTAGATATTCACCCTTGTAGTAGATATCCACCCTTGTAGTAGATATCCACCCTTGTAGTAGATATCCACCTTTGTAATAGATATCCACCCTTGTAGTAGATATCACCATTGTAGTAGATATCCACCCTTGTAGTATATATCACCATTGTAGTAGATGATATCACCATTGTAATAGATATCCATACTTGTAATAGATATCCACACTTGTAATAGATATCTACCCTTGTAGTAGATATCACCATTGTAGTAGATATCGCCATTGTAGTAGATGATATCACCATTGTAGTAGATGATATCACCATTGTAATAGATATCCACACTTGTAATAGATATCCACACTTGTAATAGATATCCACCCTTGTAGTAGATATCACCATTGTAGTATATATCACCATTGTAGTAGATATCGCCATTGTAGTAGATGATATCACCATTGTAGTAGATATCGCCATGGTAGTAGATGATATCACCATTGTAGTAGATGATATCACCATTGTAATAGATATCCACACTTGTAATAGATATCCACACTTGTAATAGATATCCACCATTGTAATAGATATCCACACTTGTAATAGATATCCACACTTGTAATAGATATCCACCCTTGTAGTAGATATCCACCCTTGTAGTAGATATCACCATTGTAGTAGATATCCACCCTTGTAGTAGATATCCACCCTTGTAGTAGATATCCACCCTTGTAGTATATATCACCATTGTAGTAGATATCCACCCTTGTAGTAGATATCCACCCTTGTAGTAGATATCCACCCTTGTAGTAGATATCACCACTGTAGTAGATATTATCACCATTGTAGTAGATGATATCACCATTGTAGTAGATATTATCACCATTGTAATAGATATCCACACTTGTAATAGATATCCACACTTGTAATAGATATCCACCCTTGTAGTAGATATCACCATTGTAGTAGATATCACCATTGTAGTAGATATCACCATTGTAGTAGATATCCATGTAGTAGATATCCACCCTTGTAGTAGATATCATAATTGTAGTAGATATCCACCCTTGTAGTAGATATCACCATTGTAGTAGATATTCACCCTTGTAGTAGATATCACCCTTGTAGTATATATCCATCCTTGTAGTAAATATCAAACATTGTAATAGATATCCACCATTGTAGTAGATATCCACCCTTGTAGTAGATATCCACCTTTGTAATAGATATCCACACTTGTAGTAGATATCACCATTGTAGTAGATATCCACCCTTGTAGTATATATCACCATTGTAGTAGATATCCACCATTGTAGTAGATATCCACCCTTGTAGTAGATATCACCATTGTAGTAGATATCCACCCTTGTAGTAGATATCCACCCTTGTAGTAGATATCCACCCTTGTAGTAGATATCAAACATTGTAATAGATATCCACCCTTGTAGTAGATATCCACCCTTGTAGTAGATATCAAACATTGTAATAGATATCCACCCTTGTAGTAGATATCCACCCTTGTAGTAGATATCACCATTGTAGTAGATATCCACCCTTGTAGTAGATATCACCATTGTAGTAGATATCCACCCTTGTAGTAGATATCACCATTGTAGTAGATATCCACCCTTGTAGTAGATATCACCCTTGTAGTAGATATCCACCCTTGTAGATATCCACCCTTGTAGTAGAATCACCCTGTAGTAGATGTATCCCATTGTAGTAGATATCACCATTGTAGTAGATATAGATATCCACATTGTAGTAGATATCACCATTGTAGTAGATATTCACCTTGTAGTAGATATCACCATTGTAGTAGATATCACCATTGTAGTAGATATCCACCCTTGTAGTAGATGATATCACCATTGTAGTAGATATCGCCATTGTAGTAGATGATATCACCATTGTAGTAGATATCGCCATTGTAGTAGATGATATCACCATTGTAGTAGATTATCACCATTGTAGTAGATATCCCACTTGTAATAGATATCCACACTTGTAGTAGATATCCACACTTGTAGAGATATCCACCGTATATCCACACTTGTAGTAGATGATATCACCATTGTAGTAGATATCCACACTTGTAGTAGATATCCACACTTGTAGTAGATATCTACCCTTGTAGTAGATATCACCATTGTAGTAGATATCGCCATTGTAGTAGATATATCACCATTGTAGTAGATGATATCACCATTGTAATAGATATCCACACTTGTAATAGATATCCACAATTGTAATAGATATCCACCCTTGTAGTAGATATCACCATTGTAGTAGATATCGCCATTGTAGTAGTGATATCACCATTGTAGTAGATGATATCACCATTGTAATAGATATCCACACTTGTAATAGATATCCACACTTGTAATAGATATCTACCCTTGTAGTAGATATCACCATTGTAGTAGATATCGCCATTGTAGTAGATGATATCACCATTGTAGTAGATGATATCACCATTGTAATAGATATCCACACTTGTAATAGATATCCACACTTGTAATAGATATCCACCCTTGTAGTAGATATCACCATTGTAGTATATATCACCATTGTAGTAGATATCGCCATTGTAGTAGATGATATCACCATTGTAGTAGATATCGCCATGGTAGTAGATGATATCACCATTGTAGTAGATGATATCACCATTGTAATAGATATCCACACTTGTAATAGATATCCACACTTGTAATAGATATCCACCCTTGTAGTAGATATCCACCCTTGTAGTAGATATCACCATTGTAGTAGATATCCACCCTTGTAGTAGATATCCACCCTTGTAGTAGATATCCACCCTTGTAGTATATATCACCATTGTAGTAGATATCCATCCTTGTAGTAGATATCCACCCTTGTAGTAGATATCCACCCTTGTAGTAGATATCCACCCTTGTAGTAGATATCACCATTGTAGTAGATATCCACCCTTGTAGTAGATATCACCATTGTAGTAGATATCGCCATTGTAGTAGATGATATCACCATTGTAGTAGATATCACCATTGTAATAGATATCCACACTTGTAATAGATATCCACCCTTGTAGTAGATATCACCATTGTAGTAGATATCGCCATTGTAGTAGATGATATCACCATTGTAGTAGATATCACCATTGTAATAGATATCCACACTTGTAATAGATATCCATCCTTGTAGTAGATATCACCATTGTAGTAGATATCGCCATTGTAGTAGATGATATCACCATTGTAATAGATGATATCACCATTGTAATAGATATCCACACTTGTAATAGATATCCACACTTGTAATAGATATCCACCCTTGTAGTAGATATCCACCCTTGTAGTAGATATTATCACCATTGTAGTAGATGATATCACCATTGTAGTAGATATTATCACCATTGTAATAGATATCCACACTTGTAATAGATATCCACACTTGTAATAGATATCCACCCTTGTAGTAGATATCACCATTGTAGTAGATATCACCATTGTAGTAGATATCACCATTGTAGTAGATATCCATGTAGTAGATATCCACCCTTGTAGTAGATATCACCATTGTAGTAGATATCCACCCTTGTAGTAGATATCACCATTGTAGTAGATATTCACCCTTGTAGTAGATATCACCCTTGTAGTATATATCCACCCTTGTAGTAGATATCAAACATTGTAATAGATATCCACCATTGTAGTAGATATCCACCCTTGTAGTAGATATCCACCCTTGTAGTAGATATCCACCCTTGTAGTAGATATCACCCTTGTAGTAGATATCCACCCTTGTAGTAGATATCCACCCTTGTAGTAGATATCACCCTTGTAGTAGATATCACCCTTGTAGTAGATATCCACCCTTGTAGTAGATATCCACCCTTGTAGTAGATATCCACCCTTGTAGTAGATATCAAACATTGTAATAGATATCCACCATTGTAGTAGATATCCACCCTTGTAGTAGATATCCACCCTTGTAGTAGATATCAACATTGTAGTAGATATCCACCATTGTAGTAGATATCCACCCTTGTAGTAGATATCACCATTGTAGTAGATATCACCTTGTAGTAGATATTCACCCTTGTAGTAGATATCCACCCTTGTAGTAGATATCCACCCTTGTAGTAGATATCCACCCTTGTAGTAGATATCCACCCTTGTAGTAGATATCACCCTTGTAGTAGATATCCACCCTTGTAGTAGATATCACCCTTGTAGTAGATATATCACCATTGTAGTAGATATCCACACTTGTAGTAGATATCCACATTGTAGTAGATATCACCCTTGTAGTAGATATCACCTTGTAGTAGATATCCACCCTTGTAGTAGATATCCACCCTTGTAGTAGATATCAAACATTGTAATAGATATCCACCCTTGTAGTAGATATCCACCCTTGTAGTAGATGATATCACCATTGTAGTAGATATCGCCATTGTAGTAGATGATATCACCATTGTAGTAGATATCGCCATTGTAGTAGATGATATCACCATTGTAGTAGATGATATCACCATTGTAATAGATATCCACACTTGTAATAGATATCCACCCTTGTAGTAGATATCACCATTGTAGTAGATATCACCATTGTAGTAGATATCACCATTGTAGTATATATCATCATTGTAGTAGATATCGCCATTGTAGTAGATGATATCACCATTGTAGTAGATATCGCCATTGTAGTAGATGATATCACCATTGTAGTAGATGATATCACCATTGTATAGATATCCACACTTGTATAGATATCCACACTTGTAATAGATATCCACACTTGTAATAGATATCCACACTTGTATATCCACACTTGTAATAGATATCCACCATTGTAATAGATATCCACACTTGTAATATATATCCACACTTGTAATAGATATCCACCCTTGTAGTAGATATCACCATTGTAGTAGATATCCATGTAGTAGATATCCACCCTTGTAGTAGATATCACCATTGTAGTAGATATCCACCCTTGTAGTAGATATCACCATTGTAGTAGATATTCACCCTTGTAGTAGATATCACCCTTGTAGTATATATCCACCCTTGTAGTAGATATCAAACATTGTAATAGATATCCACCATTGTAGTAGATATCCACCCTTGTAGTAGATATCAACCATTGTAGTAGATATCCACCCTTGTAGTAGATATCACCATTGTAGTAGATATCCACCCTTGTAGTAGATATCCACCCTTGTAGTAGATATCACCCTTGTAGTAGATATCACCCTTGTAGTAGATATCACCCTTGTAGTAGATATCCACCCTTGTAGTAGATATCCACCCTTGTAGTAGATATCAACATTGTAGTAGATATCCACCATTGTAGTAGATATCCACCCTTGTAGTAGATATCCACCCTTGTAGTAGATATCAAACATTGTAATAGATATCCACCATTGTAGTAGATATCCACCCTTGTAGTAGATATCCACCCTTGTAGTAGATATCACCCTTGTAGTAGATATTCACCCTTGTAGTAGATATCCACCCTTGTAGTAGATATCACCATTGTAGTAGATATCCACCCTTGTAGTAGATATCACCATTGTAGTAGATATCCACCCTTGTAGTAGATATCCACCCTTGTAGTAGATATCCACCCTGTAGTAGATATCACCATTGTAGTAGATATCACCCTTGTAGTAGATATCCACCCTTGTAGTAGATATCACCCTTGTAGTAGATATCACCATTGTAGTAGATATACACCTTGTAGTAGATTATCACCATTGTAGTAGATATCACCATTGTATAGTATTGTGTAGATATCACCATTGTAGTAGATATCCACCCTTGTAGTAGATATCCACCCTTGTAGTAGATATTCACCCTTGTAGTAGATATCCACCCTTGTAATAGATATTCACCCTTGTAGTAGATATTCACCCTTGTAGTAGATATCCACCCTGTAGTAGATATCACCATTGTAGTAGATATTCACCCTTGTAGTAGATATTCACCCTTGTAGTAGATATCCACCCTTGTAGTAGATATCAAACATTGTAATAGATATCCACATTGTAGTAGATATCCACCCTTGTAGTAGATATCCACCCTTGTAGTAGATATCACCCTTGTAGTAGATATTCACCCTTGTAGTAGATATCCACCCTTGTAGTAGATATCACCATTGTAGTAGATATCCACCCTTGTAGTAGATATCACCATTGTAGTAGATATCCACCCTTGTAGTAGATATCCACCCTTGTAGTAGATATCCACCCTTGTAGTAGATATCAACATTGTAGTAGATATCCACCCTTGTAGTAGATATCCACCCTTGTAGTAGATATCAACATTGTAATAGATATCCACCCTTGTAGTAGATATCCACCCTTGTAGTAGATATCAACATTGTATAGATATCCACCCTTGTAGTAGATATCACCATTGTAGTAGATATCCACCCTTGTAGTAGATATCACCATTGTAGTAGATATCCACCCTTGTAGTAGATATCACCTTGTAGTAGATATCCACCCTTGTAGTAGATATCACCTTGTAGTAGATATCCACCCTTGTAGTAGATATCACCATTGTAGTAGATATCCACCCTGTAGTAGATGATATCACCATTGTAGTAGATATCGCCATTGTAGTAGATTATCACCATTGTAGTAGATATCGCCATTGTAGTAGATGATATCACCATTGTAGTAGATGATATCACCATTGTAATAGATATCCACACTTGTAATAGATATCCACACTTGTAGTAGATATCACCATTGTAGTAGATATCACCATTGTAGTAGATATCACCATTGTAGTATATATCACCATTGTAGTAGATATCGCCATTGTAGTAGATGATATCACCATTGTAGTAGATATCGCCATTGTAGTAGATGATATCACCATTGTAGTAGATGATATCACCATTGTAATAGATATCCACACTTGTAATAGATATCCACACTTGTAATAGATATCCACACTTGTAATAGATATCCACACTTGTATATCCACACTTGTAATAGATATCCACCATTGTAATAGATATCCACACTTGTAATATATATCCACACTTGTAATAGATATCCACCCTTGTAGTAGATATCACCATTGTAGTAGATATCCATGTAGTAGATATCCACCCTTGTAGTAGATATCACCATTGTAGTAGATATCCACCCTTGTAGTAGATATCACCATTGTAGTAGATATTCACCCTTGTAGTAGATATCACCCTTGTAGTATATATCCACCCTTGTAGTAAATATCAAACATTGTAATAGATATCCACCATTGTAGTAGATATCCACCCTTGTAGTAGATATCCACCCTTGTAGTAGATATCCACCCTTGTAGTAGATATCACCCTTGTAGTAGATATCCACCCTTGTAGTAGATATCCACCCTTGTAGTAGATATCACCCTTGTAGTAGATATCACCCTTGTAGTAGATATCCACCCTTGTAGTAGATATCCACCCTTGTAGTAGATATCCACCCTTGTAGTAGATATCAAACATTGTAATAGATATCCACCATTGTAGTAGATATCCACCCTTTTAGTAGATATCCACCCTTGTAGTAGATATCAAACATTGTAATAGATATCCACCATTGTAGTAGATATCCACCCTTGTAGTAGATATCCACCCTTGTAGTAGATATCACCATTGTAGTAGATATTCACCCTTGTAGTAGATATCCACCCTTGTAGTAGATATCACCATTGTAGTAGATATTCACCCTTGTAGTAGATATTCACCCTTGTATTAGATATCCACCCTTGTAGTAGATATCAAACATTGTAATAGATATCCACCATTGTAGTAGATATCCACCCTTGTAGTAGATATCCACCCTTGTAGTAGATATCACCCTTGTAGTAGATATTCACCCTTGTAGTAGATATCCACCCTTGTAGTAGATATCACCATTGTAGTAGATATCCACCCTTGTAGTAGATATCACCATTGTAGTAGATATCCACCCTTGTAGTAGATATCCACCCTTGTAGTAGATATCCACCCTTGTAGTAGATATCAAACATTGTAATAGATATCCACCCTTGTAGTAGATATCCACCCTTGTAGTAGATATCAAACATTGTAATAGATATCCACCCTTGTAGTAGATATCAACATTGTATAGATATCACCCTTGTAGTAGATATCACCATTGTAGTAGATATCCACCCTTGTAGTAGATATCACCATTGTAGTAGATATCCACCCTTGTAGTAGATATCACCATTGTAGTAGATATCCCCCTTGTAGTAGATATCCACCCTTGTAGTAGATATCCACCCTTGTAGTAGATATCACCATTGTAGTAGATATCCACCCTTGTAGTAGATATCACCATTGTAGTAGATATCGCCATTGTAGTAGATGATATCACCATTGTAGTAGATGATATCACCATTGTAATAGATATCCACACTTGTAATAGATATCCACACTTGTAATAGATATCCACCCTTGTAGTAGATATCACCATTGTAGTAGATATCACCATTGTAGTAGATATCACCATTGTAGTATATATCACCATTGTAGTAGATATCGCCATTGTAGTAGATGATATCACCATTGTAGTAGATATCGCCATTGTAGTAGATGATATCACCATTGTAGTAGATGATATCACCATTGTAATAGATATCCACACTTGTAATAGATATCCACACTTGTAATAGATATCCACACTTGTAATAGATATCCACACTTGTATATCCACACTTGTAATAGATATCCACCATTGTAATAGATATCCACACTTGTAATATATATCCACACTTGTAATAGATATCCACCCTTGTAGTAGATATCACCATTGTAGTAGATATCGCCATTGTAGTAGATGATATCACCATTGTAGTAGATATCACCATTGTAATAGATATCCACACTTGTAATATATATCCACCCTTGTAGTAGATATCACCATTGTAGTAGATATCGCCATTGTAGTAGATGATATCACCATTGTAGTAGATGATATCACCATTGTAATAGATATCCACACTTGTAATAGATATCCACACTTGTAATAGATATCCACCATTGTAATAGATATCCACACTTGTAATAGATATCCACACTTGTAATAGATATATATATATGGATATATATTACAATGGTGAATATCTACTATAAGGGTGGAGATATATATATACACCATATATACCATATATATACCAGATATACCATATATACCAGATATATCATATACACCATATACACCATATATACCATATATATACCATATATACCAGATATACCAGATATACCATATATACCATATATACCATATATATACCAGATATACCATATATACCATATATACCATATATACCATATATACCAGATATACCATATATACCAGATATACCATATATAATATATACCAGATATACCATATATACGATATATATACCATATATACCATATATACCAGATATACCATATATACGATATATATACCAGATATACCATATATACCATATATATATACCAGATATACCAGATATACCATATATACCATATATACCAGATATACCATATATACCAGATATACCATATATACCATATATACCATATATACCAGATATAGAGAGCCTATTATATACCATATATACCAATATACCGATATACCCATATTACCATATATACCATATAGTACCATATAATCCATATATACCATATAAGATACCAGATATATACTCATATATACCCTATATACCATATGGATCCATATATATACCATATATACCATATACACCAGATATACCAAGATACCAATATATACCATATATACCAGATATACCATATATACCATATATACCATATATACCAGATATACCATATATACCATATATACCATATATACCATATATACCATATATACCAGATATACCATATATACCAGATATACCATATATACCATATATACCATATATACCAGATATACCATATATACCATATATACCAGATATACCATATATACCATATATACCATATATATACCAGATATACCAGATATACCATATATACCATATATACCAGATATACCATATATACCATATATACCATATATACCAGATATACCATATATACCATATATACCAGATATACCAGATATACCATATATACCAGAT
>JABXNX010001354.1:0-12946 GCA_014843695.1 Archivesica marissinica | reverse complement strand
GGACTGACACTTTTATGTAACAAATAAAACAAAAAAAATCAGTAGAGCACATGGTTTAAAGTAGGTCCTGTTTGTCAACATGTTTGTGAAACCTAGCTAAGAATACACGCACAATAGAGGGCGGTATTAAGCTGAAAGGACAAGAAATACAATCAACAGAATATTTATAGTAACTATGCAACTAGTACCTCATTTTCAGATTTAAGTCTAATGTACACAAGATCCTTGGCATTGTCAAGTTGCCATTCGTCCAACTGCAATATACAAATGTGCTGATGCAATATTTAACATTACAAACACAAGGAACTGTGTGCTGGTACTGCATCAATATTTGTAATAATTAGACTGTTTTATCCCTATCCCACAATCATATATGTGCATTTATGGACATATATGTGCATTTATGGATAATAAATTGAAAAATAATCAATACTTGTATTATTTGTATAAAGTTATTGCAAGCACCTGCCTGCCATAACAATTTACAATTTTAATGTGAACAATAGTGTGAGCCGTGCCTCATTGTCAAAATCAGATATGAAAATACTGTGAAAAGAATGTGATACGCGCCAACCGGGGTCAATCTAGTGGGCAGACGGGAGGACAGGACGTGGGCTGATCACAGCGGACAATTGACTAAATGACGACAATGATGTTATGTTCTTCTATCTTCTTTTACTCTAGCGCAACTGATACGCATATGTGTGACTATTAACGATCACTATACAATATACGATATAACAAACTGCCATCTGCTATGTTATGCGGACAGGCAAGGATTTCTGGCTATTTCGGAGTGTTGTAGGCCAAGAATGACATTCTGCCTCGTATTTACACTAACACACAATGCGACGTGTGGGATGTGCAACCTGTGGGTGCACACTGTGGAATCCACATGTCGCAGTGCATGCGCGTGCCCCACATGTCGCATGATGCTGCCCACATGTCGCACACAAATTTCGTAGTACCACAGGTACTCGCAACTAAAAACTAAAATAGAACTGTTGCGTCAACTAAACACTGCATACATATCAATAACATTCATACACTTATAAAGAGGCTCCCCGAAACTTACGTTTAGACAAATTCGCCCTCTATGAATGCAACATACAAGCGATACGCTTTGTTTACGAAAGCAGTGTATAGAACACCGTCGCGTAGCGTCTAATACACCGTGTACATTCAAGATGGCAGCCTACATGCTAAACAATATACAGTTGGGTCTAAACTTCAAATTACACCCATCAATCACTTAACAGGAATATTCAGTAACACGGATAGGATTAACTACACCAGGGATGTTCCTAAAACAGAACAATACTTGAGGATTATCATATTAAAACTGTCGTTCTGTTTGTTTCATAGAGCAACGGTCAAATTCCTATAGCGCTGCCAGTAAACATGCATCACCACACTCCATGGAAATGCACAGAGGGTAGGGTGTTACAATATTACTACTTGACAATGGTCAATATGGAAAAACCTGGTGTCTTGTGCCAATGCAAACTGATGGGAACAATATCAACATATGCAATAAGATATATCACTTACAAATTGTTTCAGATTCTCTTGGTCTGATGTACTACATCTCTCCTTCTTTGATGCCAAGTACATGTGGTTTTTTATTGTTCTTACTGAAGGATTAAAGCGTCGATTAGTAACACTTGGCTGGGAGCTAGTTATTAAAGGAATAAAGGCTTTGATGTGACGCTGCATTTCACCAGGCTCCTTTACACCTTCTGCAACCATTTCGTGAATTTTCGTGATAATTGCCTTGTCAACAGGCTGTGAGGTTTCTGCATCCTACAATAATTGCATTAAGTAAAATTATAAAAATTTAACAATTATACAATATGTACCTAGATACACAATGGTAAAGGTTATCATTTGGCTCATACAGTGAAAGGTGCATATCTTGTCACCTGTATTAGTTATATTGCAGGGTTCATTCTAGGTCAGAATTTTTGGGAGAAGTGACTATGCATACGTATTGTGCAAAATATGGAAGATGCCAAATGTATCCTCATTTTGGTAAGCAATATACATCTATTGCACTTATTTTATGTGCAGAAGAACACCATGTTTTGCATGTGCCCTGACAAGAGCATGGTTCAATAATTTCACACACATGTATATAAATATTATAAATTCTAGTCCCTTGCCACTGAAAATAATGTGCATACAACATAGATCCAAAGCGTTCCAGTAAATACAGCGTAAGTAAGTGGATCGGCCTGGTCTAGTAACAACTGCATTGTTGACTGGGAGCGAGTTTGAGCCCAGTCAGGACTGTCCTTTCCTTGATCAAGAAACGTATCCACATTCCTATGTACTCGTTTGTTCGAGGAAGCTGACTGGAGCAGGATTCTATTTTATCAAGCTAAAATAAATTAGCATAAACAAAAGAGCATAGAGTGTGATCAGACTAAACATATTGTGTGTTGCTGTTTGATCTGGTTCTAGCTGTGCTTTTATGTAGTGCTAGTGTACAGAATATCTATTTGTGAACAAATCTCATTCAAATTATTCCCAAAATATCAATACCCTTGATCTGAAGCTGTTATAAACATCTCTGGAGAAAATAGCTATTAAAAAGTATGCATTGCTGCAAATTCAAGTACCAAAATCTAACTTGCCTAATATTATTAAATATCTCTGTGTCAGCAGGTGTTGAACCTGCGACTTATGACATGCAGGTCAAGTTACATAACCACTAGACCACTGTGGCACTGTCACCCTTGACACTAACTGTTAGTATTGGGTGCATTAATATCTACTACTTTATAGATTCAATATAGTTACCTTTCCAGTTGGATGATTGTCATGAATATTATGGACAATAACACTGAACATTTTCTCAGTTTTCACATCACCCATGTTCAAGCTTTCCCTTAGTTCTTTTCCCAGTTTACTTCTATGATTTTTATCATCTTTAGTAGCCTGCAATAAATATAGAGGAAACTATATTTGCTGTCGTCTTAAACTAAACATATTTGCGGAAGTCATGATAGTCCAGTGGTAGCGCGTTCGCTTCAGGTTGGACCCGTTATGATTGTGTCTAACAGCATGGCATTTAAATCCACGTTTTCTCTTCTCTTGGATATAGATTCCATCAGGGGCTCACATAGCAGAGGTCGCTCTATAGGCGGGGGTATAAACATTAAAGCTAAGTAACATACCTTGAATAGTGGAAACGTAACCAATTCTTTCATGATGATCTTGGATGAACATCCAAGCTTTCTCGAATTATGCACTAAAAAACGCTTTCCCATATAATCATGGTCTGCCGATTTAGTTGCCTGTTAAATAGAGGATATACATGTATTTATTTACAATCTTCTGAAATGCTTCTGTTCATATATTTCGAAGTAACAACATTTTCCTTGCACAAAAATTAAAGCAATCTCTATGTTCTGCACCGATAGATAAAAATAATGTTACGATAATTAAACTAACCCTTTTCGCCTTTCTTTTTCTGTGCTGGTCTTTACCATGTTGGCAATACAAAATTTTATGCCCCAGCTTGAAGTATGGTGTGTTGTTGTCCCAAAACAACTTCTTGCTTCCTATACTTTCCAACTCTATAAATAAACAATGTCAGCTTATTAATAATCATATGTCAGTAATGTACAATGGAATGTCTGCTGTACCAACATAGTGGATCACTTGATTCCGAGACATCCATGCCCGGCCTAAAACAAACATGAAACTCACCCTGAAGCGGCAGTAATGTACAGCGGTTTAGCCTGAGACATCCATACATGACATAAAATGAACATGAAACTCACCCTGAAGCGGCAGTAATGTACAGCGGTTTAGCTGAGACATCCATACATGACATAAAATGAACATGAAACTGACCCTGAAGCGCAGTAATGTACAGCGGTTTAGCCTGAGACATCCATACATGACATAAAATGAACATGAAACTCACCCTGAAGCGGCAGTAATGTACAGCGGTTTAGCATGAGACATCCATACATGACATAAAATGAACATGAAACTCACCCTGAAGCGGCAGTAATGTACAGCGGTTTAGCCTGAGACATCCATACATGACATAAAATGAACATGAAACTCACCCTGAAGCGGCAGTAATGTACAGCGGTTTAGCCCGAGACATCCATACATGACATAAAATGAACATGAAACTCACCCTGAAGCGGCAGTAATGTACAGCGGTTTAGCCCGAGACATCCATACATGACATAACATGAAACTCACCCTGAAGCGGCAGTAATGTACAGCGGTTTAGCACGAGACATCATATACGACCTAAAACGAACCTGAAACTCACCCTGAAGCGGCAGTAATGTACAGCGGTTTAGCCTGAGACATCATACATGACATAAAATGAACATGAAACTCACCCTGAAGCGGCAGTAATGTACAGCGGTTTAGCCCGAGACATCCATACATGACTAAAATGAACATGAAACTCACCCTGAAGTGGCAGTAATGTACAGCGGTTTAGCCTGAGACATCCATACATGACATAAAATGAACCTGAAACTCACCCTGAAGTGGCAGTAATGTACAGCGGTTTAGCCCGAGACATCCATACATGACATAAAATGAACCTGAAACTCACCCTGAAGTGGCAGTAATGTACAGCGGTTTAGCCTGAGACATCCATACATGACATAAAATGAACATGAAACTCACCCTGAAGTGGCAGTAATGTACAGCGGTTTAGCCCGAGACATCATATATGACATAAAATGAACATGAAACTCACCCTGAAGTGGCAGTAATGTACAGCGGTTTAGCCTGAGACATCCTACATGACATAAAATGAACATGAAACTCACCCTGAAGTGGCAGTAATGTACAGCGGTTTAGCCTGAGACATCCATACATGACATAAAATGAACATGAAACTCACCCTGAAGCGGCAGTAATGTACAGCGGTTTAGCCTGAGACATCCATACATGACATAAAATGAACATGAAACTCATCCTGAAGTGGCAGTAATGTACAGTGGTTTAGTCTGAGACATCCGTACATGACATAAAATGAACATGAAACTCACCCTGAAGCGGCAGTAATGTACAGCGGTTTAGCCTGAGACATCTATACATGACATAAAATGAACATGAAACTCACCCTGAAGTGGCAGTAATGTACAGCGGTTTAGCCTGAGACATCAGTACATGACATAAAATGAACATGAAACTCACCCTGAAGTGGCAGTAATGTACAGCGGTTTAGTCTGAGACATCCGTACATGACATAAAATGAACATGAAACTCATCCTGAAGTGGCAGTAATGTAGTGGTTTAGTCTGAGACATCATACATGACATAAAATGAACATGAAACTCACCCTGAAGTGGCAGTAATGTACAGCGGTTTAGCCTGAGACATCTATATGACTAAAATGAACATGAAACTCATCCTGAAGTGGCAGTAATGTACAGTGGTTTAGTCTGAGACATCGTACATGACATAAAATGAACATGAAACTCACCCTGAAGTGGCAGTAATGTACAGCGGTTTAGCCTGAGACATCCGTACATGACATAAAATGAACATGAAACTCACCCTGAAGTGTACAGCGGTTTAGCCTGAGACATCCATACATGACATAAAATGAACATGAAACTCATCCTGAAGTGGCAGTAATGTACAGCGGTTTAACATGAGACATCCATACATGACATAAATGAACATGAAACATGAACTCACCCTGAAGCGGCAGAATGTACAGCGGTTTAGCCTGAGACATCCATACATGACATAAATTAAATGAAACTCATCCTGAAGTGGCAGTAATGTACAGCGGTTTAGCCTGAGACATCCATACATGACATAAAATGAACATGAAACTCACCCTGAAGCGGCAGTAATGTACAGCGGTTTATCACGAGACCTCATATACGGCCTAAAACGAACCTGAAACTCACCCTGAAGCGGCAGTAATGTACAGCGGTTTAGCCTGAGACATCCGTACATGACATAAAATGAACATGAAACTCACCCTGAAGCGGCAGTGATGTACAGCGGTTTAGCCCGAGACATCCATACATGACATAAAATGAACCTGAAACTCACCCTGAAGTGGCAGTAATGTACAATGGTTTAGCCCGAGACATCATATACGACCTAATATGAACCTGAAACTCACAATGAAGTGGCAGTAATGTACATAACCTGAGACATCCATACATGACATAAAATGAACATGAAACTCACCCTGAAGCGGCAGTAATGTACAGCGGTTTAGCCCGAGACATCCATACATGACATAAAATGAACATGAAACTCACCCTGAAGCGGCAGTAATGTACAGCGGTTTAGCCCGAGACATCCGTACATGACATAAAATGAACATGAAACTCACCCTGAAGCGGCAGTAATGTACAGCGGTTTAGCCTGAGACATCCATACATGACATAAAATGAACATGAAACTCATCCTGAAGTGGCAGTAATGTACAGCGGTTTAGCCTGAGACATCCGTACATGACATAAAAATGAACATGAAACTCACCCTGAAGCGGCAGTAATGTACAGCGGTTTAGCCTGAGACATCCATACATGACATAAATTGAACATGAAACTCACCCTGAAGCGGCAGTAATGTACAGCGGTTTAGCCTGAGACATCCATACATGACATAAAATGAACATGAAACTCACCCTGAAGTGGCAGTAATGTACAGCGGTTTAGCACGAGACATCATATACAGCCTAAAACGAACCTGAAACTCATCCTGAAGTGGCAGTAATGTACAGCGGTTTAGCCTGAGACATCCATACATGACATAAAATGAACATGAAACTCACCCTGAAGCGGCAGTAATGTATAGCGGTTTAGCCCGAGACATCCATACATGACATAAAATGAACATGAAACTGACCCTGAAGCGGCAGTAATGTACAGCGGTTTAGCCCGAGACATCCGTACATGACATAAAACTCACCCTGAAGCGGCAGTAATGACTAATGTACAGCGGTTTAGCCTGAGACATCCATACATGACATAAAATGAACATGAAACTCACCCTGAAGCGGCAGTAATGTACAGCGGTTTAACACGAGACATCCCTACATGACCTAAAATGACCCTGAAGCGGCAGTAATGTACAGCGGTTTAACATGAGACATCCATACATGACATAAAATGAACCTGAAACTCACAATGAAGTGGCAGTAATGTACAGCGGTTTAGCACGAGACATCCATACATGACATAAAACGAAACTGAAACTCACCCTGAAGCAGCAGTAATGTACAGTGGTTTAGCCCGAGACATCATATACGGCCTAAAACGAACCTGACAGTCACCCTGAAGTGGCAGTAATGTACAGTGGTTTAGCCCGAGACATCATATACGGCCTAAAACGAACCTTAAACTCACCCTGAAGTGGCAGTAATGTACAGCGGTTTAACAAGACAGCATATAAACCGATAGTAAACAACTCACTAGAAAACTATCTCCAATTGAAGAGTATTTTACTGTACTTTACTGCCACTTGTTTTTGATGCGGCCGTAGATTACTGCCCCTAAGCCTAACCTCCTGAGTCCTCTCGCCTCTCGCCAAGTCTCCCGGAATCTCGTCTCGTGCTGCCGTGGTGATATTTCCCCGGCCTCCATCCGTACCGTACCGTAGTTATCACCACAGTACCTAGGAAATGCTGGTGGTCTACTCTCCGCTACAACACACTACATCTCTCAATAATAATCAGAACATGATTGATGAGTAGGAGAAGAAAAACTACATGTACACCGTGACGTATCAATAATTAGTATCATGGAAAGTCATCATGCAACATAAGTCTTGGAAAAATCCCCCCCTCCATCGGCGACGATAAAATTAATAATGACATCAGTCCCTAAAGTAAATAAAACATAACTTACCATACACCCAGGTTGAGGTCGCTGTTAACACACGTCGTAGGATACGTCGGGACATGATCTGATACTTGTATAGCTATCGAGATGCAAATAAGACTCTAGGAGGTTAAAAATAAATCTAGACGTTTTCTATAGCTATACGATAACTAGTATCTGTGGGTAGGCGGTACCTTATGAATATTAAAGGCGTGGCATTTGCTTTCAAATGGTAAAACCCGTTCCGTACCATACCGTACTCATAGTGTATAGTCTAGTATACGTAGGTCGAGCATTTGTGTGGCGTCCGTGGCCCAGTGGTAGAGCATCGGATTTAGAATCGAGAGGTCCCGGGTTCGATACTCGATCAAGACACGTATGTAGTGTCTTTGAGCAAGGTACCTCACACACATTGCTTAGTACTGGTTAACCGCTATGGTTGGCTAAGCCTGGCCTGGAAAATCTGCACATAGTCATTGGAAGAGGATGCTGCAGTATACATCTATAGATGGATATATATTATATTGCACGATAACACGTATGTAAATCTGGGCATGCATGTAACTGGTATGCGTAGGTCCAGCTAGTGTCGTCTGTCGCTTCTCAAGGTTCACAGTAAGTATATAACTGGCATTATACTGCACTATAACCAGTAAATGTAGGTCAGGGTACTGACGATAACTGGTATACGTAGGTCTAGCTATTGCCGTCTGTAAGGTCTCAAGATTCACTGGAATTAAGTTGCACGATAACCAGTACATGTAGGTCGGGGGTATGGACGATAACTAGTATACGTTGGCCTAGCTATTGCCGTCTGTAGGGTCTAATGGTTCACAGCAAGTCAATAACTGGTATTAAACTGCACGATAACCAGTATATGTAGGTCTGGGTATGGTCGATAACTGGTATACGTAGGCCTAGCTATTGGAGTCTGTAAGGTATCGGGGTTCACAGGAAGTCTATAATTAGCATTACACTGCACGATAACCAGTATATGTAGGTCTGGGTATGGTCGATAACTGGTATACGTAGGCCTAGCTATTGGAGTCTGTATGGTATCGGGGTTCACAGGAAGTCTATAATTAGCATTAAACTGCACGATAACCAGACATGTAGGTATGGGTATGGTCGATAACTGGTATACGTAGGCCTAGCTATTGGCGTCTGTAGGGTCTAATGGTTCACAGGAAGTCAATAACTGGTACTAAACTGCACTATAACCAGTATATGTAGGTCTGGGTATGGTCGATAACTGGTATACGTAGGCCTAGCTATTGGAGTCTGCATGGTATCGGGGTTCACAGGAAGTCTATAATTAGCATTACACTGCACGATAGCCAGACATGTAGGTCTGGGTATGGTCGATAACTGGTATACATAGGCCTAGCTATTGGCGTCTGTACGGTCTAATGGTTCACAGCAAGTCAATAACTGGTATTAAACTGCACGATAACCAGTATATGTAGGTCTGGGTATGGTCGATAACTGGTATACGTAGGCCTAGCTATTGGCGTCTGTAGGGTCTAATGGTTCACAGCAAGTCAATAACTGGTATTAAACTGCACGATAACCAGTATATGTAGGTCTGGGTATGGTCGATAACTGGTATACATAGGCCTAGCTATTGGCGTCTGTACGGTCTAATGGTTCACAGCAAGTCAATAACTGGTATTAAACTGCACGATAACCAGTATATGTAGGTCTGGGTATGGTCGATAACTGGTATACGTAGGCCTAGCTATTGGCGTCTGTAGGGTCTAATGGTTCACAGGAAGTCAATAACTGGTATTAAACTGCACGATAACCAGTATATGTAGGTCTGGGTATGATCGATAACTGGTATACGTAGGCCTAGCTATTGGCGTCTGTAGGGTCTAATGGTTCACAGCAAGTCAATAACTGGTATTAAACTGCACGATAACCAGTATATGTAGGCCTGGGTATTGGACGGTAACTGGTATACGTAGGCCTAGCTAGGTATTGGAGACTGTAAGGTATTATGGTTCACAGGAAGTCAATAACTGGTATTAAACTGCACGATAACCAGTATATGTAGGTCGGGGTATGGTCGATAACTGGTATACGTAGGCCTAGCTAGGTATTGGAGACTGTAAGGTATTATGGTTCACAGGAAGTCAATAACTGGTATTAAACTGCACGATAACCAGTATATGTAGGTCGGGGTATGGTCGATAACTGGTATACGTAGGCCTAGCTAGGTATTGGAGACTGTAAGGTATTATGGTTCACAGGAAGTCAATAACTGGTATTAAACTGCACGATAACCAGTATATGTAGGTCGGGGTATGGTCGATAACTGGTATACGTAGGCCTAGCTAGGTATTGGAGACTGTAAGGTATTATGGTTCACAGGAAGTCAATAACTGGTATTAAACTGCACGATAACCAGTATATGTAGGTCGGGGTATGGTCGATAATTGGTATACGTATGCCTAGCTAGGTATTGGAGACTGTAAGGTATTATGGTTCACAGGAAGTCAATAACTGGTATTAAACTGCACGATAACCAGTATATGTAGGTCTGGGTATGGTCGATAACTGGTATACGTAGGCCTAGCTATTGGAGTCTGCAAGGTATCGGGGTTCACAGGAAGTCTATAATTAGCATTAAACTGCACGATAACCAGACATGTAGGTCTGGGTATGGTCGATAACTGGTATACGTAGGCCTAGCTATTGGCGTCTGTAGGGTCTAATGGTTCACAGCAAGTCAATAACTGGTATTAAACTGCACGATAACAGTATATGTAGGTCTGGGTTATGGTCGATAAATGGTATAGTCGTAGGCCTAGCTATTGGAGTACTGCATGGGGTATCGGGGTTCACAGGAAGTCTATAATAGCATTACACTGCACGATAACAGACATGTAGGTCTGGGTATGGTCGATAACTGGTATACGTAGGCCTAGGTATTGGAGTCTGTAAGGTCTTATGGTTCACAGGAAGTCAATAACTGGTATTAAACGCAACGATAACCAGTATATGTAGGTCGGGGTATGGTCGATAACTGGTATACGTAGGCCTAGCTAGGTATTGGAGACTGTAAGGGTATAATGGTTCACAGGAAGTCAATAAACTGGTATTAAATGCACGATAACCAGTACATGTAGGTCGGGGTATGGTCGATAACTGGTATACGTAGGCCTAGCTAGGTATTGGAGACTGTAAGGTCTTGTGATTCACAGGAAGTCAATAACTGGTATTAAACTGCACGATAACCAGTACATGTAGGTCGGGGTATGGTCGATAACTGGTATACGTAGGCCTAGCTATTGGAGTCTGTAAGGTATCGGGGTTCACAGGAAGTCTATAATTAGCATTACACTGCACGATAACCAGACATGTAGGTATGGGTATGGTCGATAACTGGTATACGTAGGCCTAGCTATTGGCGTATGTAGGGTCTAATGGTTCACAGGAAGTCAATAACTGGTACTAAACTGGTATTAAACTGCACGATAACTAGTACATGTAGGTCGGGGGATGGACAATAACTGGTATACACAACCACAACTAATACGTAGGTCAAGTTTCTTTTGCAAAATCTCTAGTATCGCACGACGTCGCTAACTGGCATTGAAAGGACATGTACTCGAATGATGGTAGAAGCTAAACATCAATAGTTGACAAATACATGGCGAAATTAGTGTTCTATAAAGTGAAAGTGTTAAATAAAAACAAAACGATAAAGTACATTTATGACGATTTAATATATATACATGCACCATTACTATACAATGTATACTAACAGCAACAATTGTGTTTCTAATTGATAACATATTTACAAGTTAGATGTGTTAGCAATGTTAGAATGGTAAGTTAGTTAGATGTGTTAGCAATGTTAGAATGATAAGTTAGTTAGACGTGTTAGAATGGTAAGTTAGTTAGACGTGTTAGAATGGTAAGTTAGTTAGACGTGTTAGAATGGTAAGTTAGTTAGATGTGTTAGAATGATAAGTTAGTTAGATGTGTTAGAATGGTAAGTTAGTTAGATGTGTTAGAATGGTAAGTTAGTTAGATGTGCTAGTAATGTTAGAATGGTAAGTTAGTTAGATGTGTTAGAATGGTAAGTTAGTTAGATGTGTTAGAATGATAAGTTAGTTAGATGTGTTAGCAATGTTAGAATGATAAGTTAGTTAGATGTGCTAGAATGGTAAGTTAGTTAGATGTGTTAGAATGATAAGTTAGTTAGATGTGTTAGAATGGTAAGTTAGTTAGATGTGTTAGAATGGTAAGTTAGTTAGATGTGCTAGTAATGTTAGAATGGTAAGTAGTTAGACATGTTAGAATGGTAAGTTAGTTGATGTGTTAGAATGGTAAGTTAGTTAGATGTGTTACAAGAATGATAAGTTAGTTAGAATGTCTAGAATGATAAGTTAGTTAGATGTGCTAGTAATGTTAGAATGGGTAAGTTAGTTAAAATGTTAGAATGGTAAGTTAGTTAGATGTGTAGAATGATAAGTTAGTTAGATGTGTTAGCAATGTTAGAATGATAAGTTAGTTAGATGTGTAGTATGGTTGTTAGAATGGTAAGTTAGTTAGATGTGCTAGAATGTTAAGTTAGTTAGATGTGTTAGAATGGTAAGTTATTTAGATGTTGAGTTTATTTTAATTTAAACCAGGTCTTCGACCCATGTGGCAAAAACATATATACATGGCATTACCTAATGGTAAACAATATAACAAAGTCAATATAGTGTGTTGCATTGTCATTCCACAGCAACCCACTGAACAACACTACAGTGCATAATGTGAATCATGGTTTTGTGCAGAAGCCACAAGAAACGCATATGCTATACAAGTAAACCTATACATTTAATATAATTATTAGTGATGACAACGAATATTCGTTCGGATATCTGAATACTATTACAGTAATTGAATATTCGTAAATAATAATTATATTTGCAAATTTTACAAAAACTTTCATAATATCAGATACATCGATGCTGTTTTCTAAGGAATCCGACATAATACAAAACGAATTGCCCCACGAGGTGTGAATAAACCATCGTGTGGCCCCTCGATCATAGGTGTTAATTGACACTCGGCCAGGTAATAGGGTAATTACAATAGCCTGAGCAGGTGCT
>JABXNX010001353.1:0-12951 GCA_014843695.1 Archivesica marissinica | reverse complement strand
TAAGACCCATATATCTCTAGTATAATCCACCACACCAAGACCCGAACCTAAGACCCATATATCTCTAGTATAATCCACCACGCCACGACCCGAACCTAAGACCCATATATCTCTAGTATAATCCACCACGCCACGACCCGAACCTAAGACCCATATATCTCTAGTATAATCCACCACACCAAGACCCGAACCTAAGACCCATATATCTCTAGTATAATCCACCACGCCACTACACGAACCTAAGACCCATATATCCTAGTATAATCCACCACGACCCGAACCTAAGACCCATATATCTCTAGTATAATCCACCACGCCATTACCCGAACCTAAGACCCATATATCTCTAGTATAATCCACCACGCCACTACCCGAACCTAAGACCCATATATCTCTAGTATAATCCACCACGCATAACCACCACCCAATATCTCTAGTATAATCCACCACGCCATGACCCGAACCTAAGACCCATATATCTCTAGTATAATCCACCACACCACTACCCGAACCTAAGACCCATATATCTCTAGTATAATCCACCACGCCACGACCCGAACCTAAGACCCATATATCTCTAGTATAATCCACCACGCCATGACCCGAACCTAAGACCCATATATCTCTAGTATAATCCACCACACCATTACCCGAACCTAAGACCCATATATCTCTAGTATAATCCACCACACCACGACCCGAACCTAAGACCCATATATCTCTAGTATAATCCACCACGCCACGACCCGAACCTAAGACCCATATATCTCTAGTATAATCCACCACACCACGACCCGAACCTAAGACCCATATATCTCTAGTATAATCCACCACACCAGACCCGAACCTAAGACCCATATATCCTAGATAACCCACCACCAAACCCATCTAGTATAATCCACCACGCCACGACCCGAACCTAAGACCCATATATCTCTAGTATAATCCACCACGCCACGACCCGAACCTAAGACCCATATATCTCTAGTATAATCCACCACGCCACGACCCGAACCTAAGACCCATATATCTCTAGAATAATCCACCACGACCCGAACCTAAAACCCATATCTCTAGTATAATCCACCACGCCACGACCCAAACCTAAGACCCATATATCTCTAGAATAATCCACCACGCCACGACCCGAACCTAAGACCCATATATCGCTAGTATAATCCACCACGCCACGACCCGAACCTAAGACTAATATATCTCTAGTATAACCCATCACGCCACGACCCGAACCTAAGACCCATATATCTCTAGAATAATCCACCACGACCCGAACCTAAGACCCATATATCTCTAGTATAATCCACCACGCCACGACCCGAACCTAAGACCCATATATCTCTAGTATAATCCACCACGCCACGACCCGAACCTAAGACCCATATATCTCTAGTATAATCCACCACGCCACGACCCGAACCTAAGACCCATATATCTCTAGTATAATCCACACGCCATGACCCGAACCTAAGACCCATATATCTCTAGTATAATCCACCACAAACCGAACCTAAAACCCATATCTCTAGTATAATCCACCACGCCACGACCCGAACCTAAGACCCATATATCTCTAGTATAATCCACCACGCCACGACCCGAACCTAAGACCCATATATCTCTAGTATAATCCACCACGCCACGACCCGAACCTAAGACCCATATATCTCTAGAATAATCCACCACGACCCGAACCTAAAACCCATATCTCTAGTATAATCCACCACGCCACGACCCGAACCTAAGACCCATATATCTCTAGTATAATCCACCACGCCACGACCCGAACCTAAGACCCATATATCTCTAGTATAATCCACCACCCACTCTAGTATAATCCACCACGCCACGACCCGAACCTAAGACCCATATATCTCTAGTATAATCCACCACACCACGACCCGAACCTAAGACCCATATATCTCTAGTATAATCCACCACGCCACGACCCGAACCTAAGACCCATATATCTCTAGTATAATCCACCACGCCACGACCCGAACCTAAGACCCATATATCTCTAGTATAATCCACCACACCACGACCCGAACCTAAGACCCATATATCTCTAGTATAATACGCCACGACCCGAACCTAAGACCCATATATCTCTAGTATAATCAACCACACCACGACCCGAACCTAAGACCCGTATATCTCTAGTATAATCCACCACACCAGGACCCGAACCTAAGACCCATATATCGCTAGTATAATCCACCACTCTATATAATCCACCACTCTAGTATAATCCACCACTCTAGTATAATCCACTACGCCACGACCCGAACCTAAGACCCATATATCTCTAGTATAATCCACCACACCACGACCCGAACCTAAGACCCATATATCTCTAGTATAACCCACCAAGCCACGACCCGAACCTAAGACCCATATATCTCTAGTATAATCCACCACACCACGACCCGAACCTAAGACCCATATATCTCTAGTATAATCCACCACACCACGACCCGAACCTAAGACCCGTATATCTCTAGTATAATCCACCACGCCACGACCCGAACCTAAGACCCGTATATCTCTAGTATAATCAACCAGACCACGACCCGAACCTAAGACCCGTATATCTCTAGTATAATCCACCACACCAGGACCCGAACCGAAGACCCGTATATCGCTAGTATAACCCACCACTCTAGTATAATCCACCACTCTAGTATAATCCACTACGCCACGACCCGAACCTAAGACCCATATATCTCTAGTATAACCCACCACGCCACGACCCGAACCTAAGACCCATATATCTCTAGTATAATCCACTACGCCACGACCCGAACCTAAGACCCATATATCTCTAGTATAATCCACCACTCTAGTATAATCCACCACTCTAGTATAATCCACCACTCTAGTATAATCCACTACGCCACGACCCGAACCTAAGACCCATATATCTCTAGTATAATCCACCACACCACGACCCGAACCTAAGACCCATATATCTCTAGTATAACCCACCACACCACGACCCGAACCTAAGACCCATATATCTCTAGTATAATCCACCACACCACGACCCGAACCTAAGACCCATATATCTCTAGTATAATCCACCACACCACGACCCGAACCTAAGACCCGTATATCTCTAGTATAATCCACCACGCCACGACCCGAACCTAAGACCCGTATATATCTAGTATAATCAACCAGACCACGACCCGAACCTAAGACCCGTATATCTCTAGTATAATCCACCACACCAGGACCCGAACCGAAGACCCGTATATCGCTAGTATAACCCACCACTCTAGTATAATCCACCACTCTAGTATAATCCACTACGCCACGACCCGAACCTAAGACCCATATATCTCTAGTATAACCCACCACGCCACGACCCGAACCTAAGACCCATATATCTCTAGTATAACCCATCACGCCACGACCCGAACCTAAGACCCATATATCTCTAGAATAATCCACCACGACCCGAACCTAAAACCCATATCTCTAGTATAATCCACCACGCCACGACCCAAACCTAAGACCCATATATCTCTAGAATAATCCACCACGCCACGACCCGAACCTAAGACCCATATATCGCTAGTATAATCCACCACGCCACGACCCGCACCTAAGACTAATATATCTCTAGTATAACCCATCACGCCACGACCCGAACCTAAGACCCATATATCTCTAGAATAATCCACCACGACCCGAACCTAAAACCCATATCTCTAGTATAATCCACCACGCCACGACCCAAACCTAAGACCCATATATCTCTAGAATAATCCACCACGCCACGACCCGAACCTAAGACCCATATATCGCTAGTATAATCCACCACGCCACGACCCGAACCTAAGACCCATATATCTCTAGTATAACCCACCACACCACGACCCGAACCTAAGACCCATATATCTCTAGTATAATCCACCACACCACGACCCGAACCTAAGACCCATATATCTCTAGTATAATCCACCACACCACGACCCGAACCTAAGACCCATATATCTCTAGTATAATCCACCACGCCACGACCCGAACCTAAGACCCGTATATATCTAGTATAATCAACCAGACCACGACCCGAACTTATGACCCGTATATCTCTAGTATAATCCACCACACCAGGACCCGAACCGAAGACCCGTATATCGCTAGTATAACCCACCACCAAAACACCATTCTAGTATAATCCACTACGCCACGACCCGAACCTAAGACCCATATATCTCTAGTATAACCCACCACTCCACGACCCGAACCTAAGACCCATATATCTCTAGAATAATCCACCACGACCCGAACCTAAAACCCATATCTCTAGTATAATCCACCACGCCACGACCCGAACCTAAGACCCATATATCTCTAGAATAATCCACCACGCCACGACCCGAACCTAAGACCCATATATCTCTAGTATAATCCACCACGCCACGACCCGAACCTAAGACCAATATATCTCTAGTATAACCCATCACGCCACGACCCGAACCTAAGACCCATATATCTCTAGAATAATCCACCACGACCCGAACTAAACCCATATCTCTAGTATAATCCACCACGACCCGAACCTAAGACCCATATATCTCTAGTATAATCCACCACGCCACGACCCGAACCTAAGACCCATATATCGCTAGTATAATCCACCACGCCACGACCCGAACCTAAGACCAATATATCTCTAGTATAATCCATCACGCCACGACCCGAACCTAAGACCCATATATCTCTAGAATAATCCACCACGACCCGAACCTAAAACCCATATCTCTAGTATAATCCACCACGCCACGACCCGAACCTAAGACCCATATATCTCTAGTATAATCCACCACGCCACGACCCGAACCTAAGACCCATATATCTCTAGTATAATCCACCACGCCACGACCCGAACCTAAGACCCATATATCTCTAGTATAATCCACCACGCCACGACCCGAACCTAAGACCCATATATCTCTAGTATAATCCACCACACCACGACCCGAACCTAAGACCCATATATCTCTAGTATAATCCACCACACCACGACCCGAACCTAAGACCCATATATCTCTAGTATAATCCACCACACCACGACCCGAACCTAAGACCCATATATCTCTAGTATAATCCACCACACCACGACCCGAACCTAAGACCCATATATCTCTAGTATAATACGCCACGACCCGAACCTAAGACCCATATATCTCTAGTATAATCCACCACACCACGACCCGAACCTAAGACCCATATATCTCTAGTATAATCCACCACACCAGGACCCGAACCGAAGACCCGTATATCGCTAGTATAACCACCATCTAGTATAATCCACTACGCCACGACCCGAACCTAAGACCCATATATCTCTAGTATAATCCACCACGCCACGACCCGAACCTAAGACCCATATATCTCTAGTATAATCCACCACGCCACGACCCGAACCTAAGACCCATATATCTCTAGTATAATCCACCACGACCCGAACCTAAACCATATCTCTAGTATAATCCACCACGCCACGACCCGAACCTAAGACCCATATATCTCTAGTATAATCCACCACGCCACGACCCGAACCTAAGACCCATATATCTCTAGTATAATCCACCACGACCCGAACCTAAGACCCATATCTCTAGTATAATCCACCACGCCACGACCCGAACCTAAGACCCATATATCTCTAGTATAATCCACCACGCCACGACCCGAACCTAAGACCCATATATCGCTAGTATAATCCACCACGCCACGACCCGAACCTAAGACTAATATATCTCTAGTATAATCCATCACGCCACGACCCGAACCTAAGACCCATATATCTCTAGAATAATCCACCACGACCCGAACCTAAAACCCATATCTCTAGTATAATCCACCACGCCACGACCCGAACCTAAGACCCATATATCTCTAGTATAATCCACTACGCCACGAGCCGAACCTAAGACCCATATATCTCTAGTATAATCCACCACCAACTCTAGTATAATCCACACGCCACGACCCGAACCTAAGACCCATATATCTCTAGTATAATCCACCACACCACGACCCGAACCTAAGACCCATATATCTCTAGTATAATCCACCACGCCACGACCCGAACCTAAGACCCATATATCTCTAGTATAATCCACCACACCACGACCCGAACCTAAGACCCATATATCTCTAGTATAATCCACCACACCACGACCCGAACCTAAGACCCATATATCTCTAGTATATCCACCACGCCACGACCCGAACCTAAGACCCATATATCTCTAGTATAATCACCAGACCACGACCCGAACCTAAGACCCTATATCTCTAGTATAATCCACCACACCAGGACCCGAACCGAAGACCCGTATATCGAGACCCATATATCTAGTATAATCCACTACGCCACGACCCGAACCTAAGACCCATATATCTCTAGTATAATCCACCACGCCACGACCCGAACCTAAGACCCATATATCTCTAGTATAATCCACCACGCCACGACCCGAACCTAAGACCCATATATCTCTAGTATAATCCACCACGACCCGAACCTAAAACCCATATCTCTAGTATAATCCACCACGCCACGACCCGAACCTAAGACCCATATATCTCTAGTATAATCCACCACGCCACGACCCGAACCTAAGACCCATATATCGCTAGTATAATCCACCACGCCACGACCCGAACCTAAGACCAATATATCTCTAGTATAATCCACCACGCCACGACCCGAACCTAAGACCCATATATCTCTAGAATAATCCACCACGACCCGAACCTAAACCCATATCTCTAGTATAATCCACCACGCCACGACCCGAACCTAAGACCCATATATCTCTAGTATAATCCACCACGCCACGACCCGAACCTAAGACCCATATATCTCTAGTATAATCCACCACCAAAACCACACCATATATCTCTAGTATAATCCACTACGCCACGACCCGAACCTAAGACCCATATATCTCTAGTATAATCCACCACGCCACGACCCGAACCTAAGACCCATATATCTCTAGTATAATCCACCACGCCACGACCCGAACCTAAGACCCATATATCTCTAGTATAATCCACCACACCACGACCCGAACCTAAGACCCATATATCTCTAGTATAATCCACCACACCACGACCCGAACCTAAGACCCATATATCTCTAGTATAATCCACCACACCACGACCCGAACCTAAGACCCATATATCTCTAGTATAATCCACCACACCACGACCCGAACCTAAGACCCATATATCTCTAGTATAATCCACCACGCCACGACCCGAACCTAAGACCCATATATCTCTAGTATAATCCACCACACCACGACCCGAACCTAAGACCCATATATCTCTAGTATAATCCACCACACCAGGACCCGAACCTAAGACCCATATATCTCTAGTATAATCCACTACGCCACGACCCGAACCTAAGACCCATATATCTCTAGTATAATCCACCACGCCACGACCCGAACCTAAGACCCATATATCTCTAGTATAATCCACCACGCCACGACCCGAACCTAAGACCCATATATCTCTAGTATAATCCACCACGACCCGAACCTAAAACCCATATCTCTAGTATAATCCACCACGCCACGACCCGAACCTAAGACCCATATATCTCTAGTATAATCCACCACGCCACGACCCGAACCTAAGACCCATATATCGCTAGTATAATCCACCACGCCACGACCCGCACCTAAGACTAATATATCTCTAGTATAACCCATCACGCCACGACCCGAACCTAAGACCCATATATCTCTAGAATAATCCACCACGACCCGAACCTAAAACCCATATCTCTAGTATAATCCACCACGCCACGACCCGAACCTAAGACCCATATATCTCTAGAATAATCCACCACGCCACGACCCGAACCTAAGACCCATATATCGCTAGTATAATCCACCACGCCACGACCCGCACCTAAGACCAATATATCTCTAGTATAACCCATCACGCCACGACCCGAACCTAAGACCCATATATCTCTAGAATAATCCACCACGACCCGAACCTAAAACCCATATCTCTAGTATAATCCACCACGCCACGACCCGAACCTAAGACCCATATATCGCTAGTATAATCCACCACGCCACGACACGCACCTAAGACTAATATATCTCTAGTATAACCCATCACGCCACGACCCGAACCTAAGACCCATATATCTCTAGAATAATCCACCACGACCCGAACCTAAAACCCATATCTCTAGTATAATCCACCACGCCACGACCCGAACCTAAGACCCATATATATCTAGTATAATCCACTACGCCACGAGCCGAACCTAAGACCCATATATCTCTAGTATAATCCACCACTCTAGTATAATCCACCACTCTAGTATAATCCACCACTCTAGTATAATCCACTACGCCACGACCCGAACCTAAGACCCATATATCTCTAGTATAATCCACCACACCACGACCCGAACCTAAGACCCATATATCTCTAGTATAATCCACCACGCCACGACCCGAACCTAAGACCCATATATCTCTAGTATAATCCACCACACCACGACCCGAACCTAAGACCCATATATCTCTAGTATAATCCACCACACCACGACCCGAACCTAAGACCCATATATCTCTAGTATAATCCACCACGCCACGACCCGAACCTAATACCCGTATATCTCTAGTATAATCAACCAGACCACGACCCGAACCTAAGACCCGTATATCTCTAGTATAATCCACCACACCAGGACCCGAACCGAAGACCCGTATATCGCTAGTATAACCCACCACTCTAGTATAATCCACCACTCTAGTATAATCCACTACGCCACGACCCGAACCTAAGACCCATATATCTCTATTATAACCCACCACGCCACGACCCGAACCTAAGACCCATATATCTCTAGTATAATCCACTACGCCACGAGCCGAACCTAAGACCCATATATCTCTAGTATAATCCACCACTCTAGTATAATCCACCACTCTAGTATAATCCACCACTCTAGTATAATCCACTACGCCACGACCCGAACCTAAGACCCATATATCTCTAGTATAATCCACCACACCACGACCCGAACCTAAGACCCATATATCTCTAGTATAACCCACCACACCACGACCCGAACCTAAGACCCATATATCTCTAGTATAATCCACCACACCACGACCCGAACCTAAGACCCATATATCTCTAGTATAATCCACCACACCACGACCCGAACCTAAGACCCGTATATCTCTAGTATAATCCACCACGCCACGACCCGAACCTAAGACCCGTATATATCTAGTATAATCAACCAGACCACGACCCGAACCTAAGACCCGTATATCTCTAGTATAATCCACCACACCAGGACCCGAACCGAAGACCCGTATATCGCTAGTATAACCCACCACTCTAGTATAATCCACCACTCTAGTATAATCCACTACGCCACGACCCGAACCTAAGACCCATATATCTCTAGTATAACCCACCACGCCACGACCCGAACCTAAGACCCATATATCTCTAGTATAACCCATCACGCCACGACCCGAACCTAAGACCCATATATCTCTAGAATAATCCACCACGACCCGAACCTAAAACCCATATCTCTAGTATAATCCACCACGCCACGACCCAAACCTAAGACCCATATATCTCTAGAATAATCCACCACGCCACGACCCGAACCTAAGACTCATATATCGCTAGTATAATCCACCACGCCACGACCCGCACCTAAGACTAATATATCTCTAGTATAACCCATCACGCCACGACCCGAACCTAAGACCCATATATCTCTAGAATAATCCACCACGACCCGAACCTAAAACCCATATCTCTAGTATAATCCACCACGCCACGACCCAAACCTAAGACCCATATATCTCTAGAATAATCCACCACGCCACGACCCGAACCTAAGACCCATATATCGCTAGTATAATCCACCACGCCACGACCCGCACCTAAGACTAATATATCTCTAGTATAACCCATCACGCCACGACCCGAACCTAAGACCCATATATCTCTAGAATAATCCACCACGACCCGAACCTAAAACCCATATCTCTAGTATAATCCACCACGCCACGACCCGAACCTAAGACCCATATATCTCTAGTATAATCCACTACGCCACGAGCCGAACCTAAGACCCATATATCTCTAGTATAATCCACCACTCTAGTATAATCCACCACTCTAGTATAATCCACCACTCTAGTATAATCCACTACGCCACGACCCGAACCTAAGACCCATATATCTCTAGTATAATCCACCACGCCACGACCCGAACCTAAGACCCATATATCTCTAGTATAATCCGCCACGACCCGAACCTAAGACCCATATATCTCTAGTATAATCCACCACACCACGACCCGAACCTAAGACCCATATATCTCTAGTATAACCCACCACGCCACGACCCGAACCTAAGACCCATATATCTCTAGTATAATCCACCACACCACGACCCGAACCTAAGACCCATATATCTCTAGTATAATCCACCACACCACGACCCGAACCTAAGACCCATATATCTCTAGTATAATCCACCACGCCACGACCCGAACCTAAGACCCGTATATCTCTAGTATAATCAACCAGACCACGACCCGAACCTAAGACCCGTATATCTCTAGTATAATCCACCACACCAGGACCCGAACCGAAGACCCGTATATCGCTAGTATAACCCACCACTCTAGTATAATCCACCACTCTAGTATAATCCACTACGCCACGACCCGAACCTAAGACCCATATATCTCTAGTATAATCCACCACGCCACGACCCGAACCTAAGACCCATATATCTCTAGTATAACCCACCACGCCACGACCCGAACCTAAGACCCATATATCTCTAGTATAATCCACCACGCCACGACCCGAACCTAAGACTCATATATCTCTAGTATAATCCACCACGCCACGACCCGAACCTAAGACTAATATATCTCTAGTATAACCCACCACGCCACGACCCGAACCTAAGACCCATATATCTCTAGAATAATCCACCACGACCCGAACCTAAAACCCATATCTCTAGTATAATCCACCACGCCACGACCCGAACCTAAGACCCATATATCTCTAGAATAATCCACCACGCCACGACCCGAACCTAAGACCCATATATCTCTAGTATAATCCACCACGCCACGACCCGAACCTAAGACTAATATATCTCTAGTATAACCCATCACGCCACGACCCGAACCTAAGACCCATATATCTCTAGAATAATCCACCACGACCCGAACCTAAAACCCATATCTCTAGTATAATCCACCACGCCACGACCCGAACCTAAGACCCATATATCTCTAGTATAATCCACCACGCCACGACCCGAACCTAAGACCCATATATCTCTAGTATAATCCACCACCATAAATCCACCACCATATATCTCTAGTATAATCCACCACGCCACGACCCGAACCTAAGACCCATATATCTCTAGTATAATCCACCACGCCACGACCGAACCTAAGACCCATATATCTCTAGTATAATCCACCACGCCACGACCCGAACCTAAGACCCATATATCTCTAGTATAATCCACCACGCCACGACCCGAACCTAAGACCCATATATCTCTAGTATAATCCACCACGCCACGACCCGAACCTAAGACCCATATATCTCTAGTATAATCCACCACGCCACGACCCGAACCTAAGACCCATATATCTCTAGTATAATCCACCACGCCACGACCCGAACCTAAGACCCGTATATCTCTAGTATAATCAACCAGACCACGACCCGAACCTAAGACCCATATATCTCTAGTATAATCCACCACACCAGGACCCGAACCGAAGACCCGTATATCGCTAGTATAACCCACCACTCTAGTATAATCCACTACGCCACGACCCGAACCTAAGACCCATATATCTCTAGTATAACCCACCACGCCACGACCCGAACCTAAGACCCATATATCTCTAGTATAACCCACCACGCCACGACCCGAACCTAAGACCCATATATCTCTAGTATAATCCACCACGACCCGAACCTAAAACCCATATCTCAGTATAATCCACCACGCCACGACCCAAACCTAAGACCCATATATCTCTAGTATAATCCACCACGCCACGACCCGAACCTAAGACCCATATATCGCTAGTATAATCCACCACGCCACGACCCGAACCTAAGACCAATATATCTCTAGTATAACCCACCACGCCACGACCCGAACCTAAGACCATATATCTCTAGAATAATCCACCACGACCCGAACCTAAAACCCATATCTCTAGTATAATCCACCACGCCACGACCCAAACCTAAGACCCATATATCTCTAGAATAATCCACCACGCCACGACCCGAACCTAAGACCCATATATCGCTAGTATAATCCACCACGCCACGACCCGAACCTAAGACCCATATATCTCTAGTATAACCCATCACGCCACGACCCGAACCTAAGACCCAAATATCTCTAGAATAATCCACCATGACCCGAACCTAAAACCCATATCTCTAGTATAATCCACCACGCCACGACCCGAACCTAAGACCCAATATATCTCTAGAATAATCCACACGCCACGACCCGAACCTAAGACCCATATATCCTAGTATAATCCACCACGCCACGACCCGAACCTAAGACCCATATATCTCTAGTAACCCACCACGCCACAACCGAACCTAAGACCAATATATCTCTAGAATAATCCACCACGACCCGAACCTAAAACCCATATCTCTAGTATAATCCACCACGCCACGACCCGAACCTAAGACCCATATATCTCTAGTATAATCCACCACGACCCGAACCTAAGACCCATATATCTCTAGTATAATCCACCACGCCACGACCCGAACCTAAGACCCATATATCTCTAGTATAATCCACCACGCCACGACCCGAAC
>JABXNX010001352.1:0-12956 GCA_014843695.1 Archivesica marissinica | reverse complement strand
TGAAGAAGGGCATGGAACAATGCCTAATCGGACATTTATATTAATCGTTGAATCACTCTATACGATAAAATATGTGTACTTTATTCGTGTTTCATATACGCTATGGCTATGACGTGTCTAGTGACATGGCCCTCTAAAACGTACATTACGGATTATTAATAATATATCTCGTTTTTATGGAATTATACGTAACGAGGTAAGATATATATTATTCATTTTCGTACATAGGTTAAGTTTGTATATAGAGTATAATTAGGATTTCTTACTCGATAAAAACGTACGCCTAGCTCGAATAATATAATTACCCGTATATTCGTTGAAGCCGCTTGAGTACTAAGACCGTTCTAATAGGACTATATTTATATAGAAGCGTTGGTTATTTATGGATCGGTTCGTAGTCTATATTTATAGAATGGTACGAGATAGCTATTTATAAAGCTATTACCAATAGGCTATATAGTGACGCGTATACACAACAAGTAAAGAGCTCTGTAGTGGTGACGTATACGCAACAACCATCGCCCTGTAAAACGTACATTACGGATTATTAATAATTTATCGCGTTTTTATGGAAGTATACGTAACGATATATATTATTCGTTTTCGTAGATAGGTTAAGTTTGTAATTATGATTTCTTACTCGATAAAAACGTACGCCTAGCTCGAATAATATAATGAACTTACCCGTATATTCGTTGAAGCCGCTTGAGGACTGAGACTGTTCTAATCGGTCTATATTTATATAGAAGCGTTGGTTATTTATGGATCGGTTCGTAGTCTATATTTATAGAATGGTACGAGATCGCTATTTATAAAGCTATTACCAATAGGCTATATAGTGACGCGTATACGAAAAAAAGCAAAGAGCTCGGTAGTGGTGGCGTATACGCAACAACCAAAGAGATCGGTAGTTGCGCGATATATCATCAATAGGCTCTATAGTGACGCGCACTCGCGTGACGTACTTCATATTCCCTTATATGCAAATGAGTTACTATAAATAGAAAAAGCAAAGAGCTGCATGTACTACTAGTACACGGTATACATCATGCTATATTGGTGTATGTATATTACACTTACGTCCAAGAGTACACAGTCTGCATAATGCTAAATGGTGTAGTATAATACACTTACGTTCAAGAGTACCGTCTACAGTTCTAAATCATGCTATATGGTGTATGCATTACACTTACGTCCAAGAGTACACGGTCTACATCATGCTATATTGATGTATGTAATAACTTACGTCCAAGAGTACACGGTGTACAGCATGCTATATGATGTATGTATATTACACTACGTCCAAGAGTACACGGTCTACATCATGCTATATTGGTGTATGATATTTACACTTACGTTCAAGAGTACACAGTCTACATCATGCATATTGGTGTATGTATATACACTTACGTCCAAGAGTACACAGTCTACATCATGCTATATTGGTGTATGTATATTACACTTACGTCCAAGAGTACACAGTCTACATCATGCTATATTGGTGTATGTATATTACACTTACGTCCAAGAGTACACAGTCTACATCATGCTATATTGGTGTATGTATATTACACTTACGTCCAAGAGTACACGGTGTACATCATGCTATATTGGTGTATGTATATTACACTTACGTCCAAGAGTACACGGTCTACATCATGCTATATTGGTGTATGCATAGCTATATTGGTGTATGTATATTACACTTACGTCCACGAGTACACAGTCTACATCATGCTATATTGGTGTATGTATATTACACTTACGTCCAAGAGTACACGGTCTACATCATGCTATATTGGTGTATGTATGGCTATATTGGTGTATGTATATTACACTTACGTCCAAGAGTACACAGTCTACATCATGCTATATTGGTGTATGTATATTACACTTACGTCCTCCAATAGTACACTGTCTACATCATGCTGTATTGATGTATGTATATTACACTTACGTCCTCCAATAGGACACGGTCTACATCATGCTGTATTGATGTATGTATATTACACTTACGTCCTTCAATAGTACACTGTCTACATCATGCTGTATTGATGTATGTATATTACACTTACGTCCTCCAATAGTACACTGTCTACATCATGCTGTATTGATGTATGTATATTACACTTACGTCCTCCAATAGTACACGGTCTACATCATGCTGTATTGATGTATGTATATTACACTTACGTCCAAGAGTACACGGTGTACATCATGCTATATTGTTGTACATCATGCTATATTGGTGTACATCATGCTGTATTGATGTATGTATATTACACTTACGTCCAAGAGTACACGGTATACACCATGCTATATTGGTGTATGTATGGCTATATTGGTGTATGTATATTACACTTACGTCCTCCAAGAGTACACGGTGTACATCATGCTATATTGGTGTATGTATATTACACTTACGTCCTCCAAGAGTACACGGTCTACATCATGCTATATTGGTGTATGTATATTACACTTACGTCCAAGAGTACACGGTGTTCAGCATGTTATATTGGTGTACATCATGCTATATTGGTGTATGTATATTACACTTACGTCCAAGAGTACACGGTGTACATCATGCTATATTGGTGTATGTATATTACACTTACGTCCAAGAGTACACGGTGTACATCATGCTATATTGGTGTATGTATGGCTATATTGGTGTATGTATATTACACTTACGTCCAAGAGTACACGGTATACATCATGCTATATTGGTGTATACAAGTATGGCTATATTGGTGTATGTATATTACACTTACGTCCAAGAGTACACGGTATACATCATGCTATATTGGTGTATGTATGGCTATATTGGTGTATGTATATTACACTTACGTCCAAGAGTACACGGTATACATCATGCTATATTGGTGTATGTATGGCTATATTTGTGTATGCATATTACACTTACGTCCAAGAGTACACGGCATACATCATGCTATATTGGTGTATGTATGGCTATATTGGTGTATGTATATTACACTTACGTCCAAGAGTACACGGTATACATCATGCTATATTGGTGTATGTATGGCTATATTGGTGTATGTATATTACACGTACGTCCTCCAATAGTACACGGTCTACATCATGCTATATTGGTGTATGTATGGCTATATTGGTGTATGTATATTACACTTACGTCCAAGAGTACACGGTATACATCATGCTATATTGGTGTATGTATATTACACTTACGTCCAAGAGTACACAGTCTACATCATGCTATATTGGTGTATGTATATTACACTTACGTCCACTAGTACACGGTGTACATCATGCTATATTGGTGTATGTATATTACACTTACGTCCAAGAGTACACGGTCTACATCATGCTATATTGGTGTATGTATATTACACTTACGTCCAAGAGTACACGGTGTACATCATGCTATATTGGTGTATGTATCGCTATATTGGTGTATGTATATTACACGTTCGTCCAAGAGTACACGGTATACATCATGCTATATTGGTGTATGTATATTACACTTTCGTCCAAGAGTACACGGTGTACAGCATGCTATATTGGTGTATGTATTTTACACTTACGTCCACTAGTACACGGTGTACATCATGCTATATTGGTGTATGTATAGCTATATTGGTGTATGTATAGCTATATTGGTGTATGTATATTACACTTACGTCCACTAGTACACGGTGTACATCATGCTGTATTGGTGTATGTATATTACACTTACGTCCAAGAGTACACGGTGTACATCATGCTATATTGGTGTATGTATGGCTATATTGGTGTATGTATGGCTATATTGGTGTATGTATATTACACTTTCGTCCAAGAGTACACGGTGTACAGCATGCTATATTGGTGTATGTATATTACACTTACGTCCAAGAGTACACGGTATACAGCATGTTATATTTGCCAGACCCTAGTCCGAGGCAATCTGTGCAACACGTGTCATTTGCCGCTGCCTCATCCGTGCAGTTATTGCTGGCCACTTGCTCGATGTTCGACTGTAATGCACTTGGAATATCGGTACAGAAGTATATACCAACAACCAACATACAGTCAAACGCCAGTAGAATGTATCTTCCTCGCCCTGAAATGTAGAACAGTCAACCATGTTGCAAAGACCACTCAATAAGATGAAATGCATCCTCTAAAACGTGTGACCCCATAACCAAAACTTCTTAACAACCATAAACATATAAAATTCAAGTTCCGTTACATTAATTCGTATATATACAGACGGATCTGTAGTCCAGTGGTAACACGCTGGACTGATAATCCAGGGATCGCAGGTTCGATCCCCCGTCTGACCCTAATAAAATTAACAGTATTTCAGATGGGACGTTAAACCGAGGCTCGTGTCGGTGGTTTACACCGTGCACGTAAAAGAACCAGAGGAGATTCTGGAATTGGTCTCTGTCTGTATCATGCACTATCCTCCAAAATCTAAAATAACTAATCGCTTCAGAAGGCGTCGCTCATATGGGCAACCGGTAGCGACGATAAATAAACGTAAAACACACACATTAATTCGTATGTTCCAGTTACGCCATAATTGGATATAAACTGGAACCAGAAATCTATAATGATGACATTATACTAAATTTGGTGATATTCTGTTCATATAAATCTTACAACCAAAGTAAAAAGAGAACGATGGATCTCGACATTAGAAAGTTAATTTTACACTAATTTAAATGTGTTATATGTTTACCTGAAAGAAAAGACAAAACTAGCACCGCAGCTACTGGGGCAATTTCATAAAAACATCATATATGCTTATTCGAATATTGATTTTAATGTTAGAAATTCTTATCAGGCTAGATGAGTGTTTTCATTAAAATGTCCTAATATCCATGCTTCGTGTTTCATTTCTTTGTTGTTTTTTTAAATCTGGTTTATAAGACGATTGCTACAATTTTAAAAATAATAGAACTCTAAAACAAGGGTTTATTGTAATTAAATATGTGCAGTTTTTCACATGTACGTGTGCGTATTTATTTATTGTGCAGGTTATTTCCGGAGTGTAATAGCAGTCTTACAAACTTGACTTCCCTTTTATCATTACGCCGTTTGTTCATTAACAATCATTGAAGTATTAAAATGATTTCAATTGGCATTACCTCAGTGATTATGTAAAACTATGCATCTGCTTAGGTTTGTGGAGATGTATGCGAGAGTTGCAAGTATACTAGTGGTTATTGCTTCACGATGACCACTCTCCATTAGGGGTGCAACATGTATTGTCACGATGCACTTATTCCATTAGGGGTGCAGTATGCACCGTAACGATGACCACACTCCATTAGGGGTGCAACATGTATTGTCACGATGCACTTATTCCATTAGGGGTGCAACATGTATTGTCACGATAACCATTCTCCATTAGGGGTGCAACATGCACTGTAACGATGACCATACTCCATTAAGGGTGCAACATGTATTGTCACGATAACCATTCTCCATTAGGGGTGCAACATGCACTGTAACGATGACCACACTCCATTAGGGGTGCAACATGTATTGTCACGATAACCATACTCCATTAGGGGTGCAACATGCACTGTAACGATGACCACACTCCATTAGGGGTGCAACATGTATTGTCACGATAACCATACTCCATTAGGGGTGCAACATGCACTGTAACGATGACCACACTCCATTAGGGGTGCAACATGTATTGTAACGATAACCATTCTCCATTACGATATATCAGATGCGTGTTTAATGAAGTTGACATGTTCCCTGACTTTTTTCCACCTGATCTGACACATGTTATGACATCTTACTAAGACACATCTGGATCACAGTAACAATATATACTGTCTAAAGTATTAGAACTTGATACAAATGTTACAACTATTGAAATTGTACAGTAAATATACATACATGCATATGATGAATAAAAAGAAGGAAACTATAATATTGAGACTCACATGCCATGGTTCTGTTCAATTTTCAATGTTTATAATAGCTTTAACAAAGGCGGAATGATTAAGTCTTTTTATGTGAAAACCCTTATCAGCAATTTCAGCATATACCACTAGCCAACATAATGTATAGTTTTGTAGTTTATGCATCCATATCTTTATATATATAGTTACCTAAGACGATGCCAGCATTTGTACTGAAAAACGAACTATGGAAGATAAATGCGTTTCCGTATGACATGCAGCACCGCCATCCTTTTTTAAATTTAAGGCACCGCAATTAAGTGTTGTGTTTAAATGTTATGTGGTCCAAGTTAATATCTCTTCTTAAAACCTATGTTTATTCAAATTCAATTATCTTTCTTAAAATGTAGTTTTATATTTAGTTACATAGCATAAAACCACGTCTTCGTTGCATAGCTATGAATATATAGCAATGGAATAAAATGAATACGTTTCTCATAACGCCAGGATATACACCTGATTGTGATACCACGTAATCCCATAACCCAACGACATACACCTGATTGTGATACCACGTGTTCCCATAACCCAACGATATACACGTGATTGTGATACCACGTATTCTCATAACTCCACGACATACACCTGATTGTGATACCGCGTATTCCCATAACTCCACGACATACACCTGATTGTGATACCACGTATTCTCATAACTCCACGACATACACCTGATTGTGATACCACGTATTCCCATAACTCCACGACATACACCTGATTGTGATACCACGTATTCCCATAACTCCACGACATACACCTGATTGTGATACCGCGTATTCCCATAACCCAACGACATACACCTGATTGTGATACCACGTATTCTCATAACCCAACGACATACACCTGATTGTGATACCACGTGTTCCCATAACCCAACGACATACACCTGATTGTGATACCACGTATTCTCATAACCCAACGACATACACCTGATTGTGATACCACGTATTCTCATAACTCCACGACATACACCTGATTGTGATACCACGTATTCCCATAACCCAACGACATACACCTGATTGTGATACCACGTATTCTCATAACCCAACGACATACACCTGATTGTGATACCACGTATTCTCATAACTCCACGACATACACCTGATTGTGATACCACGTATTCCCATAACCCAACGACATACACCTGATTGTGATACCACGTATTCTCATAACCCAACGACATACACCTGATTGTGATACCACGTATTCTCATAACTCCACGACATACACGTGATTGTGATACCACGTATTCCCATAACCCAACGACATACACCTGATTGTGATACCACGTATTCTCATAACCCAACGACATACACCTGATTGTGATACCACGTATTCTCATAACTCCACGACATACACCTGATTGTGATACCGCGTATTCCCATAACCCAACGACATACACCTGATTGTGATACCACGTATTCTCATAACTCCACGACATACACGTGATTGTGATACCGCGTATTCCCATAACTCCACGACATACACCTGATTGTGATACCACGTATTCTCATAACTCCACGACATACACCTGATTGTGATACCGCGTATTCCCATAACCCAACGACATACACCTGATTGTGATACCACGTATTCTCATAACCCAACGACATACACTGATTGTGATACCACGTATTCTCATAATCCACGACATACACCTGATTGTGATACCACGTATTCCCATAACCCAACGACATACACCTGATTGTGATACCACGTATTCCCATAACCCCACGACATACACGTGATTGTGATACCACGTATTCTCATAACCCCACGACATACACCTGATTGTGATACCACGTATTCTCATAACTCCACGACATACACCTGATTGTGATACCACGTATTCTCATAACCCAACGACATACACCTGATTGTGATACCACGTATTCTCATAACCCAACGACATACACCTGATTGTGATACCACGTATTCTCATAACCCCACGACATACACCTGATTGTGATACCACGTATTCTCATAACTCCACGACATACACCTGATTGTGATACCACGTATTCTCATAACTCCACGACATACACCTGATTGTGATACCACGTATTCTCATAATCCACGACATACACGTGATTGTGATACCACGTATTCCCATAACCCAACGACATACACCTGATTGTGATACCACGTATTCTCATAACCCAACGACATACACCTGATTGTGATACCACGTATTCTCATAACACAACGACATACACCTGATTGTGATACCACGTATTCTCATAATCCACGACATACACCTGATTGTGATACCACGTATTCTCATAACCCAACGACATACACGTGATTGTGATACCACGTATTCCCATAACCCAACGACATACACCTGATTATGATACCACGTATTCCCATAACCCAACGACATACACCTGGTTGTGATACCACGTATTCTCATAATTCATGTGTTCATTATTGTGATAACATGTGACCTTGTGATACCATGTGACCGTGTGATACCATGTGACCTGATTGCGATACACTGTGGCCTGAGTGGCATACCATGTGACCTGAATGTATTAATTATCATGCCACCTGATTGTAATACCATGTGACCTGATTGTAATACCATGCGACCTGATTGTAATACCATGTAACCTGATTGTAATAACATCGTACCTGAGTGTAATACCATGGTACCTGAGTGTAATACCATGGTACCTGGGTGTAATACCATGTGACTTGGTTGTCATCTACTATAATGCACATATAATAAAATGTAGAAACCTGAGAAATGCACGTATATATAAATTGCGAGAAATGTACGTATGTCTAACGTGTGAGGAATGTACGTATGTCTAACGTGTGAGAAATGTATGTATTCTAACTTGCGAGGAATGTACGTATGTCTAACTTGTGAGGAATGTACGTATATCTAACTTGTGAGGAATGTACGTATGTCTAACGTGTGAGGAATGTACGTATGTCTAACTTGTGTGGAATGTACGTATGTCTAACTTGTGAGGAATGTACGTATGTCTAACTTGTGAGGAATGTGTGTATGTCTAACTTGTGTGGAATGTACGTATGTCTAACTTGTGAGGAATGTACGTATGTCTAACTTGTGAGGAATGTACGTATGTCTAACTTGTAAGGAATGTACGTATGTCTAACTTGTGAGGAATGTACGTATGTCTAACTTGTGTGGAATGTACGTATGTCTAACTTGTGAGGAATGTAGGTATGTCTAACTTGTGAGGAATGTACGTATGTCTAACTTGTGAGGAATGTACGTATGTCTAACTTGTGTGGAATGTACGTATGTCTAACTTGTGAGGAATGTAGGTATGTCTAACTTGTGAGGAATTACGTATGTCTAACTTGTGAGGAATGTACGTATGTCTAACTTGTGAGGAATGTACGTATGTCTAACTTGTGAGGAATGTACGTATGTCTAACTTGTGAGGAATGTACGTATGTCTAACTTGTGAGGAATGTACGTATGTCTAACTTGTGAGGAATGTACGTATGTCTAACTTGTGTGGAATGTACGTATGTCTAACTTGTGAGGAATGTACGTATGTCTAACTTGTGTGGAATGTACGTATGTCTAACTTGTGAGGAATGTACGTATATCTAACTTGTGAGGAATGTACGTATGTCTAACTTGTGAGGAATGTATGTATGTCTAACGTGTGAGGAATGTACGTATATCTAACTTGTGAGGAATGTACGTATATCTAACTTGTGAGGAATGTACGTATGTCTAACTTGTGAGGAATGTATGTATGTCTAACGTGTGAGGAATGTATGTATGTCTAACGTGTGAGGAATGTATGTATGTCTAACGTGTGAGGAATGTACGTATATCTAACTTGTGAGGAATGTACGTATATCTAACTTGTGAGGAATGTACGTATATCTAACTTGTGAGGAATGTATGTATGTCTAACTTGTGAGGAATGTATGTATGTCTAACTTTTGAGGAATGTACGTATGTCTAACTTGTGAGGAATGTACGTATGTCTAACGTGTGAGGAATATATGTATGTCTAACTTGTGAGGAATGTATGTATGTCTAACTTGTGAGGAATGTACGTATATCTAACTTGTGAGGAATGTAGGTATGTCTAACTTGTGAGGAATGTACGTATATCTAACTTGTGAGGAATGTACGTATATCTAACTTGTGAGGAATGTACGTCTATCTAACTTGTGAGGAATGTACGTATGTCTAACTTGTGAGGAATGTACGTATATCTAACTTGTGAGGAATGTATGTATATCTAACTTGTGAGGAATGTACGTATATCTAACTTGTGAGGAATGTATGTATGTCTAACTTGTGAGGAATGTACGTATGTCTAACTTGTGAGGAATGTACGTATATCTAACTTGTGAGGAATGTACGTATGTCTAACTTGTTAGGAATGTACGTATATCTAACTTGTGAGGAATGTATGTATATCTAACTTGTGAGGAATGTACGTATATCTAACTTGTGAGGAATGTATGTATGTCTAACTTGTGAGGAATGTATGTATGTCTAACGTGTGAGGAATGTATGTATGTCTAACTTGTGAGGAATGTACGTATATCTAACGTGTGAGGAATGTATGTATATCTAACTTGTGAGGAATGTACGTATGTCTAACTTGCGAGAAATGAATTTGTGAGGAATATGCGTATATCTAACTTGTGAGGAATGTACGTATGTCTAACTTGTGAGGAATGTACGTATGTCTAACTTGTTAGGAATGTACGTATATCTAACTTGTGAGGAATGTATGTATGTATAACTTGTGAGGAATGTACGTATGTCTAACTTGTGAGGAATGTACGTATATCTAACTTGTGAGGAATGTACGTATGTCTAACTTGTGAGGAATGTACGTATATCTAACTTGTGTGGAATGTACGTATGTCTAACTTGTGAGGAATGTACGTATGTCTAACTTGTGAGGAATGTACGTATGTCTAACTTGTGAGGAATGTACGTATATCTAACTTGTGAGGAATGTACGTATGTCTAACGTGTGAGGAATGTATGTATGTCTAACTTGTTAGGAATGTATGTATGTCTAACTTGTGAGGAATGTACGTATGTCTAACTTGTGAGGAATGTACGTATGTCTAACGTGTGAGGAATGTACGTATGTCTAACTTGTGAGGAATGTACGTATGTATAACGTGTGAGGAATGTATGTATATCTAACTTTTGAGGAATGTACGTATGTCTAACTTGTGAGGAATGTACGTATGTCTAACGTGTGAGGAATATATGTATGTCTAACTTGTGAGGAATGTATGTATGTCTAACTTGTGAGGAATGTACCTATATCTAACTTGTGAGGAATGTACGTATGTCTAACTTGTGAGGAATGTACGTATGTCTAACTTGTGAGGAATGTACCTCTATCTAACGTGTGAGGAATGTATGTATGTCTAACTTGTGAGGAATGTACGTATATCTAACTTGTGAGGAATGTAGGTATGTCTAACTTGTGAGGAATGTACGTATATCTAACTTGTGAGGAATGTACGTATGTCTAACTTGTGAGGAATGTACGTATATCTAACTTGTGAGGAATGTACGTATGTCTAACTTGTGAGGAATGTACGTATATCTAACTTGTGTGGAATGTACGTATGTCTAACTTGTGAGGAATGTACGTATGTCTAACTTGTGAGGAATGTACGTATGTCTAACTTGTGAGGAATGTACGTATATCTAACTTGTGAGGAATGTACGTATGTCTAACGTGTGAGGAATGTATGTATGTCTAACTTGTTAGGAATGTATGTATGTCTAACTTGTGAGGAATGTACGTATGTCTAACTTGTGAGGAATGTACGTATATCTAACTTGTGTGGAATGTACGTATGTCTAACGTGTGAGGAATGTACGTATGTCTAACTTGTGAGGAATGTACGTATGTATAACGTGTGAGGAATGTATGTATATCTAACTTTTGAGGAATGTACGTATGTCTAACTTGTGAGGAATGTACGTATGTCTAACGTGTGAGGAATGTATGTATGTCTAACTTGTGAGGAATGTATGTATGTCTAACTTGTGAGGAATGTACCTCTATCTAACTTGTGAGGAATGTACGTATGTCTAACTTGTGAGGAATGTACGTATGTCTAACTTGTGAGGAATGTACCTCTATCTAACGTGTGGAATGTATGTATGTCTAACTTGTGAGGAATGTACGTATATCTAACTTGTGAGGAATGTAGGTATGTCTAACTTGTGAGGAATGTACGTATATCTAACTTGTGAGGAATGTACGTATGTCTAACTTGTGAGGAATGTACGTATATCTATCTTGTGAGGAATGTAGGTATGTCTAACTTGTGAGGAATGTACGTATGTCTAACGTGTGAGGAATGTACGTATGTCTAACTTGTGAGGAATGTACGTATATCTAACTTGTGAGGAATGTAGGTATGTCTAACTTGTGAGGAATGTACGTATATCTAACTTGTGAGGAATGTATATATGTCTAACTTGCGAGAAATGAATTTGTGAGGAATATGCGTATATCTAACTTGTGAGGAATGTACGTATGTCTAACTTGTGAGGAATGTACGTATGTCTAACTTGTTAGGAATGTACGTATGTCTAACTTGTGAGGAATGTATGTCTAATTGTCTAACGTGTGAGAATGTACGTATATCTAACTTGTGAGGAATGTATGTATGTCTAACGTGTGAGGAATGTGTATATCTAACTTGTGAGGAATGTATGTATATCTAACTGTGAGGAATGTTAACGTATGTCTAACTTGTGAGGAATGTACGTATATCTAACTTGTGAGGAATGTATGTATGTCTAACTTGTGAGGAATGTACGTATGTCTAACTTGTGAGGAATGTACGTATGTCTAACTTGTGAGGAATGTACGTATGTCTAACTTGTGAGGAATGTACGTATATCTAACGTGTGAGGAATGTACGTATATCTAACGTGTGAGGAATGTACGTATATCTAACTTGTGAGGAATGTATGTATATCTAACTTGTGAGGAATGTATGTATGTCTAA
>JABXNX010001351.1:0-12957 GCA_014843695.1 Archivesica marissinica | reverse complement strand
GGTAAGGCTTGCTGCATAAGCATAGACAGGTAAGGCTTGCTGCATAAGTATTGACAGGTAAGGCTTGCTGCATAAGTATAGACAGGTAAGGCTTGCTGCATAAGTATAGACAGGTAAGGCTTGCTGCATAAGCATAGACAGGTAAGGCTTGCTGCATAAGTATAGACAGGTAAGGCTTGCTGCATAAGTGTTAGACAGGTAAGGCTTGCTGCATAAGTATTGACAGGTAAGGCTTGCTGCATAAGTATTGACAGGTAAGGCTTGCTGCATAAGTATTGACAGGTAAGGCTTGCTGCATAAGTATAGACAGGTAAGGCTTGCTGCATAAGTGTAGACAGGTAAAGCTTGATGCATAAGTGTAGACAGGTAAGGCTTGCTGCATAAGTATAGACAGGTAAGGCTTGCTGCATAAGTGTAGACAGGTAAGGCTTGCTACATAAGTATAGACAGGTAAGGCTTGCTGCATAAGTGTAGACAGGTAAGGCTTGCTACATAAGTAGTGACAGGTAAGGCTTGCTACATAAGTATTGACAGGTAAGGCTTGCTGCATAAGTATTGACAGGTACGGCTTGCTGCATAAGTGTAGACAGGTAAGGCTTGCTGCATAAGTGTAGACAGGTAAGGCTTGCTGCATAAGTGTAGACAGGTAAGGCTTGCTGCATAAGCATAGACAGGTAAGGCTTTCTGCATAAGTATTGACAGGTAAGGCTTGCTGCATAAGTATAGACAGGTAAGGCTTTCTGCATAAGTATAGACAGGTAAGGCTTGCTACATGAATATAGACAGGTAAGGCTTGCTGCATAAGTATAGACAGGTAAGGCTTGCTGCATAAGTATAGACAGGTAAGGCTTGCTGCATAAGCATAGACAGGTAAGACTTGCTACATAAGTGTTAGACAGGTAAGGCTTGCTGCATAAGTGTAGACAGGTAAGGCGTGCTACATAAGTGTAGACAGGTAAGGCTTGCTGCATAAGTATTGACAGGTAAGGTTGCTGCATAAGTATTGACAGGTACGGCTTGCTGCATAAGTGTAGACAGGTAAGGCTTGCTACATAAGTATTGACAGGTAAGGCTTGCTACATAAGTGTAGACAGGTAAGGCTTGCTGCATAAGTATTGACAGGTAATGCTTGCTGCATAAGTGTAGACAGGTAAGGCTTGCTGCATAAGTATTGACAGGTAAGGCTTGCTGCATAAGCATAGACAGGTAAGGCTTGCTGCATAAGTATTGACAGGTAAGGCTTGCTGCATAAGTGTAGAAAGGTAAGGCTTGCTACATAAGATTTGACAGGTAAGGCTTGCTACATAAGATTTGACAGGTAACGCTTGCTGCATAAGTATAGACAGGTAAGGCTTGCTGCATAAGTGTAGACAGGTAAGGCTTGCTGCATAAGTGTAGACAGGTAAGGCTTGCTGCATAATTATTGACAGGTAAGGCTTGCTGCATAAATGTAGACAGGTAAGGCTTGCTGCATAAGTGTAGACAGGTATGGCTTGCTACATAAGTAATGACAGGTAAGGCTTGCTGCATAAGTATTGACAGGTAAGGCTTGCTGCATAAGTGTAGACAGGTAAGGCTTGCTGCATAAGTATTGACAGGTAAGGCTTGCTGCATAAGTATTGACAGGTAAGACTTGCTGCATAAGTATTGACAGGTAAGGCTTGCTGCATAAGCATAGACAGGTAAGGCTTGCTGCATAAGTATTGACAGGTAAGGCTTGCTGCATAAGTGTTAGACAGGTAAGGCTTGCTGCATAAGTATTGACAGGTAAGGGTTGCTGCATAAGTATTGACAGGTAAGGCTTGCTGCATAAGCATAGACAGGTAATGCTTGCTGCATAAGTGTAGACAGGTAAGGCTTGCTGCATAAGTATTGACAGGTAAGGCTTGCTGCATAAGCATAGACAGGTAAGGCTTTCTGCATAAGTATTGACAGGTAAGGCTTGCTGCATAAGTATTGACAGGTAAGGCTTGCTGCATAAGTATTGACAGGTAAGGCTTGCTGCATAAGCATAGACAGGTAAGGCTTGCTGCATAAGTATTAACAGGTAAGGCTTGCTGCATAAGTGTTAGACAGGTAAGGCTTGCTGCATAAGTATTGACAGGTAAGGGTTGCTGCATAAGTATTGACAGGTAAGGCTTGCTGCATAAGTATTGACAGGTTAGGCTTGTTGCATAAGTGTAGACAGGTAAGGCTTGCTGCATAAGTGTAGACATGTAAAGCTTGATGCATAAGTGTAGACAGGTAAGGCTTGCTGCATAAGTGTAGACAGGTAAGGCTTGATGCATAAGTATTGACAGGTAAGGCTTGCTGCATAAGTATTGACAGGTAAGGCTTGCTGCATAAGCATAGACAGGTAAGGCTTGCTGCATAAGTATTGACAGGTAAGGCTTGCTGCATAAGTGTTAGACAGGTAAGGCTTGCTGCATAAGTATTGACAGGTAAGGCTTGCTGCATAAGTATTGACAGGTAAGGCTTGCTGCATAAGTATTGACAGGTAAGGCTTGCTGCATAAGTGTAGACAGGTAAGGCTTGCTGCATAAGTGTAGACAGGTAAAGCTTGATGCATAAGTGTAGACAGGTAAGGCTTGCTGCATAAGTGTAGACAGGTAAGGCTTGATGCATAAGTGTAGACAGGTAAGGCTTGCTACATAAGTATAGACAGGTAAGGCTTGCTGCATAAGTGTAGACAGGTAAGGCTTGCTACATAAGTAGTGACAGGTAAGGCTTGCTACATAAGTATTGACAGGTAAGGCTTGCTGCATAAGTATTGACAGGTACGGCTTGCTGCATAAGTGTAGACAGGTAAGGCTTGCTGCATAAGTGTAGACAGGTAAGGCTTGCTGCATAAGTGTAGACAGGTAAGGCTTGCTGCATAAGCATAGACAGGTAAGGCTTTCTGCATAAGTATTGACAGGTAAGGCTTTCTGCATAAGTATAGACAGGTAAGGCTTTCTGCATAAGTATAGACAGGTAAGGCTTGCTACATGAATATAGACAGGTAAGGCTTGCTGCATAAGTATAGACAGGTAAGGCTTGCTACATAAGTATAGACAGGTAAGGCTTGCTGCATAAGTATAGACAGGTAAGGCTTGCTGCATAAGCATAGACAGGTAAGACTTGCTACATAAGTGTTAGACAGGTAAGGCTTGCTGCATAAGTGTAGACAGGTAAGGCGTGCTACATAAGTGTAGACAGGTAAGGCTTGCTGCATAAGTATTGACAGGTAAGGTTGCTGCATAAGTATTGACAGGTACGGCTTGCTGCATAAGTGTAGACAGGTAAGGCTTGCTGCATAAGTATTGACAGGTAATGCTTGCTGCATAAGTGTAGACAGGTAAGGCTTGCTGCATAAGTATTGACAGGTAAGGCTTGCTGCATAAGCATAGACAGGTAAGGCTTGCTGCATAAGTATTGACAGGTAAGGCTTGCTGCATAAGTGTAGAAAGGTAAGGCTTGCTACATAAGATTTGACAGGTAAGGCTTGCTACATAAGATTTGACAGGTAACGCTTGCTGCATAAGTGTAGACAGGTAAGGCTTGCTGCATAAGTGTAGACAGGTAAGGCTTGCTGCATAAGTGTAGACAGGTAAGGCTTGCTGCATAAGTATTGACAGGTAATGCTTGCTGCATAAATGTAGACAGGTAAGGCTTGCTGCATAAGTGTAGACAGGTATGGCTTGCTACATAAGTAATGACAGGTAAGGCTTGCTGCATAAGTATTGACAGGTAAGGCTTGCTGCATAAGTGTAGACAGGTAAGGCTTGCTGCATAAGTATTGACAGGTAAGGCTTGCTGCATAAGTATTGACAGGTAAGGGTTGCTGCATAAGTATTGACAGATAAGGCTTGCTGCATAAGTATTGACAGGTAAGGCTTGCTGCATAAGTGTTAGACAGGTAATGCTTGCTGCATAAGTATTGACAGGTAAGGGTTGCTGCATAACTATTGACAGGTAAGGCTTGCTGCATAAGCATAGACAGGTAATGCTTGCTGCATAAGTGTAGACAGGTAAGGCTTGCTGCATAAGTATTGACAGGTAAGGCTTGCTGCATAAGCATAGACAGGTAAGGCTTTCTGCATAAGTATTGACAGGTAAGGCTTGTTGCATAAGTATTGACAGGTAAGGCTTGCTGCATAAGTATTGACAGGTAAGGCTTGCTGCATAAGCATAGACAGGTAAGGCTTGCTGCATAAGCATAGACAGGTAAGGCTTGCTGCATAAGTATTGACAGGTAAGGCTTGCTGCATAAGTGTAGAAAGGTAAGGCTTGCTACATAAGATTTGACAGGTAAGGCTTGCTACATAAGATTTGACAGGTAACGCTTGCTGCATAAGTATAGACAGGTAAGGCTTGCTGCATAAGTGTAGACAGGTAAGGCTTGCTGCATAAGTGTAGACAGGTAAGGCTTGCTGCATAATTATTGACAGGTAAGGCTTGCTGCATAAATGTAGACAGGTAAGGCTTGCTGCATAAGTGTAGACAGGTATGGCTTGCTACATAAGTAATGACAGGTAAGGCTTGCTGCATAAGTATTGACAGGTAAGGCTTGCTGCATAAGTGTAGACAGGTAAGGCTTGCTGCATAAGTATTGACAGGTAAGGCTTGCTGCATAAGTATTGACAGGTAAGACTTGCTGCATAAGTATTGACAGGTAAGGCTTGCTGCATAAGCATAGACAGGTAAGGCTTGCTGCATAAGTATTGACAGGTAAGGCTTGCTGCATAAGTGTTAGACAGGTAAGGCTTGCTGCATAAGTATTGACAGGTAAGGGTTGCTGCATAAGTATTGACAGGTAAGGCTTGCTGCATAAGCATAGACAGGTAATGCTTGCTGCATAAGTGTAGACAGGTAAGGCTTGCTGCATAAGTATTGACAGGTAAGGCTTGCTGCATAAGCATAGACAGGTAAGGCTTTCTGCATAAGTATTGACAGGTAAGGCTTGCTGCATAAGTATTGACAGGTAAGGCTTGCTGCATACGTATTGACAGGTAAGGCTTGCTGCATAAGCATAGACAGGTAAGGTTTGCTGCATAAGTATTAACAGGTAAGGCTTGCTGCATAAGTGTTAGACAGGTAAGGCTTGCTGCATAAGTATTGACAGGTAAGGCTTGCTGCATAAGTATTGACAGGTTAGGCTTGTTGCATAAGTGTAGACAGGTAAGGCTTGCTGCATAAGTGTAGACATGTAAAGCTTGATGCATAAGTGTAGACAGGTAAGGCTTGCTGCATAAGTGTAGACAGGTAAGGCTTGATGCATAAGTATTGACAGGTAAGGCTTGCTGCATAAGTGTTAGACAGGTAAGGCTTGCTGCATAAGTATTGACAGGTAAGGGTTGCTGCATAAGTATTGACAGGTAAGGCTTGCTGCATAAGCATAGACAGGTAATGCTTGCTGCATAAGTGTAGACAGGTAAGGCTTGCTGCATAAGTATTGACAGGTAAGGCTTGCTGCATAAGCATAGACAGGTAAGGCTTTCTGCATAAGTATTGACAGGTAAGGCTTGTTGCATAAGTATTGACAGGTAAGGCTTGCTGCATAAGTATTGACAGGTAAGGCTTGCTGCATAAGCATAGACAGGTAAGGCTTGCTGCATAAGTATTAACAGGTAAGGCTTGCTGCATAAGTGTTAGACAGGTAAGGCTTGCTGCATAAGTATTGACAGGTAAGGGTTGCTGCATAAGTATTGACAGGTAAGGCTTGCTGCATAAGTATTGACAGGTTAGGCTTGTTGCATAAGTGTAGACAGGTAAGGCTTGCTGCATAAGTGTAGACAGGTAAAGCTTGATGCATAAGTGTAGACAGGTAAGGCTTGCTGCATAAGTGTAGACAGGTAAGGCTTGATGCATAAGTGTAGACAGGTAAGGCTTGCTACATAAGTATAGACAGGTAAGGCTTGCTGCATAAGTGTAGACAGGTAAGGCTTGCTACATAAGTAGTGACAGGTAAGGCTTGCTACATAAGTATTGACAGGTAAGGCTTGCTGCATAAGTATTGACAGGTACGGCTTGCTGCATAAGTGTAGACAGGTAAGGCTTGCTGCATAAGTGTAGACAGGTAAGGCTTGCTGCATAAGTGTAGACAGGTAATGCTTGCTGCATAAGCATAGACAGGTAAGGCTTTCTGCATAAGTATTGACAGGTAAGGCTTTCTGCATAAGTATAGACAGGTAAGGCTTGCTACATAAGTATAGACAGGTAAGGCTTGCTGCATAAGCATAGACAGGTAAGACTTGCTACATAAGTGTTAGACAGGTAATGCTTGCTGCATAAGTGTAGACAGGTAAGGCATGCTACATAAGTGTAGACAGGTAAGGCTTGCTGCATAAGTATTGACAGGTAAGGTTGCTGCATAAGTATTGACAGGTACGGCTTGCTGCATAAGTGTAGACAGGTAAGGCTTGCTACATAAGTATTGACAGGTAAGGCTTGCTACATAAGTGTAGACAGGTAAGGCTTGCTGCATAAGTATTGACAGGTAATGCTTGCTGCATAAGTGTAGACAGGTAAGACTTGCTGCATAAGTATTGACAGGTAAGGCTTGCTGCATAAGCATAGACAGGTAAGGCTTGCTGCATAAGTATTGACAGGTAAGGCTTGCTGCATAAGTGTAGAAAGGTAAGGCTTGCTACATAAGATTTGACAGGTAAGGCTTGCTACATAAGATTTGACAGGTAACGCTTGCTGCATAAGTATAGACAGGTAAGGCTTGCTGCATAAGTGTAGACAGGTAAGGCTTGCTGCATAAGTATAGACAGGTAAGGCTTGCTGCATAAATGTAGACAGGTAAGGCTTGCTGCATAAGTGTAGACAGGTATGGCTTGCTACATAAGTAATGACAGGTAAGGCTTGCTGCATAAGTATTGACAGGTAAGGCTTGCTGCATAAGTGTAGACAGGTAAGGCTTGCTGCATAAGTATTGACAGGTAAGGCTTGCTGCATAAGTATTGACAGGTAAGACTTGCTGCATAAGTATTGACAGGTAAGGCTTGCTGCATAAGCATAGACAGATAAGGCTTGCTGCATAAGTATTGACAGGTAAGGCTTGCTGCATAAGTGTTAGACAGGTAAGGCTTGCTGCATAAGTATTGACAGGTAAGGGTTGCTGCATAAGTATTGACAGGTAAGGCTTGCTGCATAAGCATAGACAGGTAATGCTTGCTGCATAAGTGTAGACAGGTAAGGCTTGCTGCATAAGTATTGACAGGTAAGGCTTGCTGCATAAGCATAGACAGGTAAGGCTTTCTGCATAAGTATTGACAGGTAAGGCTTGCTGCATAAGTATTGACAGGTAAGGCTTGCTGCATAAGTATTGACAGGTAAGGCTTGCTGCATAAGCATAGACAGGTAAGGCTTGCTGCATAAGTATTAACAGGTAAGGCTTGCTGCATAAGTGTTGACAGGTAAGGCTTGCTGCATAAGTATTGACAGGTAAGGCTTGCTGCATAAGTATTGACAGGTAAGGCTTGCTGCATAAGTATTGACAGGTTAGGCTTGCTGCATAAGTGTAGACAGGTAAGGCTTGCTGCATAAGTGTAGACAGGTAAAGCTTGATGCATAAGTGTAGACAGGTAAGGCTTGCTGCATAAGTGTAGACAGGTAAGGCTTGCTGCATAAGTGTAGACAGGTAAGGCTTGCTGCATAAGTATTGACAGGTAAGGCTTGCTGCATAAGTGTAGACAGGTAAGGCTTGCTGCATAAGTGTAGACAGGTAAGGCTTGCTGCATAAGCATAGACAGGTAAGGCTTGCTGCATAAGTATTACAGGTAAGGCTTGCTGCATAAGTGTTAGACAGGTAAGGCTTGCTGCATAAGTATTGACAGGTAAGGGTTGCTGCATAAGTATTGACAGGTAAGGCTTGCTGCATAAGTATTGACAGGTTAGGCTTGTTGCATAAGTGTAGACAGGTAAGGCTTGCTGCATAAGTGTAGACAGGTAAAGCTTGATGCATAAGTGTAGACAGGTAAGGCTTGCTGCATAAGTGTAGACAGGTAAGGCTTGATGCATAAGTGTAGACAGGTAAGGCTTGCTGCATAAGTATTGACAGGTAAGGCTTGCTGCATAAGTGTAGACAGGTATGGCTTGCTGCATAAGTGTAGACAGGTAAGGCTTGCTTCATAAGCATAGACAGGTAAGGCTTACTGCATAAGTATAGAAAGGTAAGGCTTGCTACATAAGTATAGACAGGTAAGGCTTGCTGCATAAGTATAGACAGATAAGGCTTGCTACATAAGTATTGACAGGTAAGGCTTGCTGAATAAGTATAGACAGGTAAGGCTTACTACCTAAGTATTGACAGGTAAGGCTTGCTGCATAAGTATAGACAGGTAAGGTTTGCTGCATAAGTATTGACAGGTAAGGCTTACTGCATAAGTTTAGACAGGTAAGGCTTGCTACATAAGTGTAGACAGGTAAGGCTTGCTGCATAAGTATTGACAGGTAAGGCTTGCTGCATAAGTATAAACAGGTAAGGCTTGCTGCATAAGTATAGACAGGTAAGGCTTGCTGCATAAATATAGACAGGTAAGGCTTGCTGCATAAGTATAGACAGGTAATGCTTGCTGCATAAGTGTAGACAGGTAAGGCTTGCTGCATAAGTATTGACAGGTAAGGCTTGCTGCATAAGCATAGACATGTAAGGCTTTCTGCATAAGTATTGACAGGTAAGGCTTGTTGCATAAGTATTGACAGGTAAGGCTTGCTGCATAAGTATTGACAGGTAAGGCTTGCTGCATAAGTATAGACAGGTAAGGCTTGCTGCATAAGTATTGACAGGTAAGGCTTGCTGCATAAGTGTAGACAGGTAAGGCTTGCTGCATAAGTATTGACAGGTAAGGGTTGCTGCATAAGTATTGACAGGTAAGGCTTGCTGCATAAGTATTGACAGGTTAGGCTTGTTGCATAAGTGTAGACAGGTAAGGCTTGCTGCATAAGTGTAGACAGGTAAAGCTTGCTGCATAAGTGTAGACAGGTAAGGCTTGCTGCATAAGTATAGACAGGTAAGGCTTGCTGCATAAGTATAGACAGGTAAGGCTTGCTACATAAGTGTAGACAGGTAAGGCTTGCTGCATAAATATAGACAGGTAAGGCTTGCTGCATATGTATTGACAGGTAAGGCTTGCTGCATAAGTGTAGACAGGTAAGGCTTGATGCATAAGTGTAGACAGGTAAGGCTTGCTGCATAAGTATTGACAGGTAAGGCTTGCTGCATAAGTGTAGACAGGTAAGGCTTGCTGCATAAGTGTAGACAGGTAAGGCTTGCTGCATAAGCATAGACAGGTAAGGCTTGCTGCATAAGTATTAACAGGTAAGGCTTGCTGCATAAGTGTTAGACAGGTAAGGCTTGCTGCATAAGTATTGACAGGTAAGGGTTGCTGCATAAGTATTGACAGGTAAGGCTTGCTGCATAAGTATTGACAGGTTAGGCTTGTTGCATAAGTGTAGACAGGTAAGGCTTGCTGCATAAGTGTAGACAGGTAAAGCTTGATGCATAAGTGTAGACAGGTAAGGCTTGCTGCATAAGTATAGACAGGTAAGGCTTGCTGCATACGTATTGACAGGTAAGGCTTGCTGCATAAGTGTAGACAGGTATGGCTTGCTGCATAAGTGTAGACAGGTAAGGCTTGCTTCATAAGCATAGACAGGTAAGGCTTACTGCATAAGTATAGAAAGGTAAGGCTTGCTACATAAGTATAGACAGGTAAGGCTTGCTGCATAAGTATAGACAGATAAGGCTTGCTACATAAGTATTGACAGGTAAGGCTTGCTGAATAAGTATAGACAGGTAAGGCTTACTACCTAAGTATTGACAGGTAAGGCTTGCTGCATAAGTATAGACAGGTAAGGTTTGCTGCATAAGTGTAGACAGGTAAGGCTTGCTGCATAAGTATTGACAGGTAAGGCTTGCTGCATAAGTATAAACAGGTAAGGCTTGCTGCATAAGTATAGACAGGTAAGGCTTGCTGCATAAATATAGACAGGTAAGGCTTGCTGCATAAGTGTAGACAGGTAAGGCTTGCTGCATAAATATAGACAGGTAAGGCTTGCTGCATAAGTATAAACAGGTAAGGCTTGCTGCATACGTATTGACAGGTAAGGCTTGCTGCATAAGTATAAACAGGTAAGGCGTGCTGCATAAGTATAGACAGGTAAGGCTTGCTGCATAAGTATAGACAGGTAAGGCTTGCTGCATAAGTATAGACAGGTAAGGCTTGCTGCATAAATATAGACAGGTAAGGCTTGCTGCATAAGTGTAGACAGGTAAGGCTTGCGATCTCCGAGAAACATCTTGGGAAATATGGTCAATAATACTTATAAATGACATGGTATTTCATTCGGTCCAACGGAATTGAACATAACGAATGTAGGCTGTACATATCTTGACATTGCTGACAAATTAGACTCGTTCCTTTCCATTTTGGAATTTGGTAATGTTTACCAATATGCTGATTTCAGTGGTGTAGTTCGTAATTTTTATCCATTTAGTAGTCACATAGTCGCAGTCTGTACAGATCAGCCCTTATGTATAAGCCATTTGGACAACACTTGCAAATATAAAACAATACAAGAAGGAGATAGTTCTGTCACAAGGGAGGTAGCTCTATATTAAACATAGTCATAGTTTGCAGTACAGGTTATAGATGCTCAAACATTTCAAATACACTTGACACATTCCTTGATAAACAGAAACAGCATACCTTTGATATAAAACCAAGTTTTGTGTACAGTATTCTGACATTTCTTTGTAGACTTTATGCTGGCATGAAGGCTTGATCCCTGGGACTTGCATTGTACATTCTGCAAAATCTATTTAAGAAATGAGACACAATACACATGTGTACATTCTTTAAAACTATCAATAAGTCTCAAACCTTAACAGAGAGTTCTCTATTTACATCATATCAATTTAAAAAACTAGAAAATAGATTTACCACAGTAAACTGAATTACAACCACATGTTGATAAATCTTCGATTACATCTTCAAATCACAATTAATTTTCAGTTATCATATAACTATCATAACAACAAGTTCAGAATCTATTTTCAAATTCAAAGAGAATCAAACACAAGCATAGCTGAACATGCCAATGCTATCCGTAACTATAATGCACCTTACCCGTGCTTCAAGATTTAAACACGTTAATAGATGGTGAGAGTTACCTCCTTAACAATCCCTAACAGCATTAAACACACCTATCGATGGTGTTACCTCCCTAACAGCATTAAACACACCTATCGATGGTGTTACCTACCTAACAGCATTAAACACACCTATCGATGGTGTTACCTCCCTAACAGCATTAAACACACCTATCGATGGTGTTACCTCCCTAACAGCATTAAACACACCTATCGATGGTGTTACCTCCCTAACAGCATTAAACACACCTATCGATGGTGTTACCTCCCTAACAGCATTAAACACACCTATCGATGGTGTTACCTCCCTAACAGCATTAAACACACCTATCGATGGTGTTACCTACCTAACAGCATTAAACACACCTATCGATGGTGTTACCTACCTAACAGCATTAAACACACCTATCGATGGTGTTACCTACCTAACAGCATTAAACACACCTATCGATGGTGTTACCTCCCTAACAGCATTAAACACACCTATCGATGGTGTTACCTACCTAACAGCATTAAACACACCTATCGATGGTGTTACCTACCTAACAGCATTAAACACACCTATCGATGGTGTTACCTACCTAACAGCATTAAACACACCTATCGATGGTGTTACCTCCCTAACAGCATTAAACACATCTATAGATGGTGAGTGTTACCTACCTGACAGCATTAAACACATCTATAGATGGTGAGTGTTACCTACCTGACAGCATTAAACACATCTATAGATTGTGAGTGTTACCTACCTGACAGCATTAAACACATCTATCGATGGTGTTACCTCCCTGACAGCATTAAACACATCTATCGATGGTGTTACCTACCTGACAGCATTAAACACATCTATAGATGGTGTTACCTCCCTGACAGCATTAAACACATCTATAGATGGTGTTACCTCCCTGACAGCATTAAACACGTCTATCGATGGTGTTACCTCCCTGACAGCATTAAACACGTCTATCGATGGTGTTACCTCCCTGACAGCATTAAACACGTCTATCGATGGTGAGTGTTACCTACCTGACAGCATTAAACACATCTATAGATGGTGAGTGTTACCTACCTGACAGCATTAAACACATCTATAGATTGTGAGTGTTACCTACCTGACAGCATTAAACACATCTATCGATGGTGTTACCTCCCTGACAGCATTAAACACATCTATCGATGGTGTTACCTCCCTGACAGCATTAAACACATCTATCGATGGTGTTACCTACCTGACAGCATTAAACACATCTATAGATGGTGTTACCTCCCTGACAGCATTAAACACATCTATAGATGGTGTTACCTCCCTGACAGCATTAAACACGTCTATCGATGGTGTTACCTCCCTGACAGCATTAAACACGTCTATCGATGGTGTTACCTCCCTGACAGCATTAAACACGTCTATCGATGGTGTTACCTCCCTGACAGCATTAAACACGTCTATAGATGGTGTTACCTGCCTGACAGCATTAAACACGTCTATCGATGGTGTTACCTCCCTGACAGCATTAAACACATATATCGATGGTGTTACCTGCCTAACAGCATTAAACACATCTATAGATGGTGAGTGTTACCTTCCTGACAGCATTAAACACATCTATAGATTGTGAGTGTTACCTCCCTGACAGTATTAAACACATCTATAGATGGTGAGTATTACCTCTCTGACAGCATTAAACACATCTATAGATGGTGAGTGTTACCTCCCTAACAGCATTAAACACATTTATAGATGGTGAATGTTACCTACCTGACAGCATTAAACACATCTATCGATGGTGTTACCTACCTGACAGCATTAAACACATCTA